>CM040185.1:66387539-66437539 GCA_022606455.1 Callitettix versicolor
CACGCACGCACGCACGCACGCACACGCACAATCACTATTTTACACAGCCTTGGCTAAGTCTAAAGTGTAAAGCGACCCGTGCTGATGGAGTGAATTATATCGGTCCAATGGTGTATCAAACGGAGCCGTTTGATCGGTTTTTAATGATATCATTGGAGCGACCATCATGATAAGATTAGTTGAAGGTAGATCCTGTATCACTTCTTGATCACTTTTTGAGGGGTTTAAAATGTGTGTATGTGTGTATGTGTGTGTGTGTGTGTGTGTGTGTGTGTGTGCGCGCGCGCGCGCGCGCGTGCGTTTGTCTTAAGTAAGTGAGTGAAGTAGTACGAGTTAGAGGCACGGTGGTATTGCTAAGCCCATCAGCTGCCTCCGCCGGATCGTTAATTTGTCGCTAAATTATTTTTATATTTATTTATCGCAGCATCCAATAATATCGTTTATTGCGTTTCAATGGACGACAAAGAAGTCGCTAACGAATAGAAAACTGTGACACAACTCAGTTTTGAACATTTTCCATTCCGCACTGAAACGCACTGTTGATCTTAAGATTTGGCTGTATGTCTAGTCTAAACCACTACACTTAGATTGCGCAATATTGTCCACAACTCTTTTGCTACAGAAAGATTACTGGACGTATGTTCTCCTAATCTGTGGAATCTATAATGATTCTGATTCTACTGCACACAAGAAGCACAAAGGTATAAACTAAGCGACTTTAATTGTGACAATTTTTTTTTCGGCGGGCGTAGCATTTTTTCGTGTAAGGGAATACTACGCGAAAGCATGAATAACACGTAACAAAGCGTCATGCTTGCCGTTTACACAATATTATTATTCTTTAAATGAATTCAAGTCTACCAGTGAGCTAATTATTTCTATGTGTATTCCTGACTTTGCTAGGATTTCTGTTTGCGAAACTAAGGAACGTGAGTTTAAAACCCGCTACTGACAAGAATTATTTATATTCAATGACAAATATTTCAATTATAATTAACGCTATTACAATAAAACTGTTTAGTAACGATCGCTGTTATACTACATGCCCAGAGCCCAGCCATCACAATTATTAAAGCATTAACAGTAGGCAATATTGTATTAAGGTTGGTATTTTATATTCGTATATGGTGTCGTTAAGTGACTATTTTCTTTAATATTATTTGTCGTTTCAATTGTAAATAAGACCGACAAATACAAAAAAAATACAGTAAAAACTGATTACTTTAATGTTTTTAAGTTTTTAGTTCTGTCCGATATGAATTATATTATTCTTCGTGTTTCTTATATTTCTTATTGCGTCACTCAAACATAAGTTCAGAATACGTGTTCATTTCGTAGTACAATGTCTGGGTACTATAATGACCCAGAAAACTCGCTTTCTAAAAAGAAAATTCGCCAATAAACTCTGATTATTGTCGAATTTTTTGTTATAAAACTGTAATAAAACCACGTCACAAACAACCAATTGTATACAATAACAATTTAAAAAGGTAATGCATAATTTGTTGGCGAACAAATTTAAATGCAAATCCCGTTACAGCGACAGGTGTGAACAGTGTCTGCTAAGTCACCCTGAGCGTTTTGTTTCCTTTCTAAAGCCGCGCAGTCCTGAACAAGGGGGATGTTTTTATTGCTGTGTAAAAATTAATAGTTTAAATTAGAACATCCATTTATACGAGCGCATGAAAGCCAAAGTATTTACTCAACTAACTGATTACTACCCCTAGAACTACAAAGCCTATAAAGTTGACATTTCGCTTGATAGCTGCCCTTATATGCTCTAAAAGTGAAAAAGACTGAATTTTTAAAAAATCGTTTTTAAGCGGTTTAAAATAGCTTCTTTCCAGAACATAAAAATCTCGATTTTTGCACAATTTTCTGATTTTCACGGCATTACGGCCAAACTCATTTCAATGAAACTTCGCGCAAAAATAGCCGCTGGCATTTTCGTTTTGAGAAAATTGTCATAATTCTGTCCGAATCAAATTCTTCTTATGGCCTTATCTATCCCCATCTATCACACGGGATAATACTATGCGGAGGTTAAGATTATTCAGGCTAGAAAAAAAAACACTTAGACTGATCGCTAAGCTGAAGCAGAAGGAATCGCGTTAATTCAGTTAGCGCTGTTAACACTGCCTTGCCTCTACATTCTGGAAACATTATTTTGTTAACTCGAGGACAAGACATATGAGCATAACACCAGAGGCGGGGAAAATACAGAATGGACCAACACAGGACCGGACTATACGAACGTCTGCTGTCACAAGCAGGTGTTGTATTTTTCAACAGGCTTCCAGAGCAAAAAGGAGATCCAACGTGTCAGGCGTTAAGGTTACTCTTAAGCTCGTTTTTTTTTTTTTTTTGACTTTGGCTCTGTAGGGAAGTTTCTGTCCTATAACTGGGAGAGGGACTAGACCTGAGCGAGACCAAAGTTGCTGACAGTAAAGGATGAGTGAGAAAAAGTATGATTGAATGGTGGGAAAATGGGACGTGAAATTTGTCGTGCTTCTCAATAATATAATGATGCATTGTATACATTTTATTTATATATCCCTAGCAATAAAGAATCATTATCATTATCGTTATCATTATCGTTATCATTATCGTTATCGTTATCATTATCGTTATCGTTATCATTATCATTATCATTATTATTGTTGTTGTTATTTTCTTCTTTGTTATTTGTAGCTGTTACAAGGTTTTAAGCACTGTCAAACTGCAATAAGGATATTTAAAACAAAATTTCGAGCACTCAGATTGTAACCTTAATACTGTCCGCTATAAGAAAGTCTTTATCTAATAATAATATCTAATCTTTAATAATAATATTATTAATAATATTAATTATATATTAATATTAATAATAATTATATATATATATATATATATATATATATATATATATGTGTGTGTGTGTGTGTGTGTGTGTCTGTGTGTGTATATATGTCCAGCATATCTCGAAAACGGTTCTAACTGTTTTTTTTTAATTTGTACATAAAATGTTTTTTACTCCACAATGATTATGTTTGTAGTGATTTATTCAGCACTTTCTTTTAGATTAGTTATTACAATAGCTGATAATGTACAGCTTTCAACTGAGTTGTAGCGATCTATCTTGCTTAATTTTGAAGGCATTCAAATCGCTGGGATTTCCGTATGTTTTCTTTGTTATTTCAAGTAAAGAAATGACACGGCTTAGGCTCAAAACAATGCGAATCTCTTTCAAATGCAAATGTGGCTTTCATTATTATATAATACTGGGTCTTTCATCACTTAGTAACAATTGTGATTGCGACAAAATATAAAATTAAATACTCGACTTTTATAAATAATCAATATACAAACGTTCTTCTGTAAAGCCTGTCGAGGATGTAAACGTGTATTCTTTGGCGTCATTTATCTTGGAAGTGATTTATTCAGCATTTCCTCTTACATAAGTTATTACAGTAGCTGATAATGCACAGCTTTTAACTGAGTTGTAGTAATCTGTCTTGCTTAACTTTGAAGGCATTCAAGTCGCTGGGATTTTTGTATGTTTTCTTTGTGATTTTATCTAAGAAATAACGGGGCTTAAGCTCAAAGCTTCGCGTACACTGCTCGTCGGCGTCCTGACATTTTCTCGCGTCTAAGTGCAAATGGATCTCTTTTTTTATAAAACAGGGTCTTTCAAAAGTGCATTATAACTTTAAGAGATTGTGGTAATGTTATTTATGTCTCGACTGAGTTGAGGTAACGGAAGGGTCTAATGATCAAGCGCGCCTGTTATCA
Source organism: Callitettix versicolor (assembly GCA_022606455.1). Taxonomy (NCBI): domain Eukaryota; kingdom Metazoa; phylum Arthropoda; class Insecta; order Hemiptera; family Cercopidae; genus Callitettix; species Callitettix versicolor. Next base: position 66,391,311 of record CM040185.1, read on the forward strand.
CCACCGCCGTCATAAGACAATTAGTCAATGTTGAGTGAATATTTTGAAATTCGTACTGTAATTAAAATTAAAACTGCCTTTGAAAAATATACTATTTTACAAATATTTCGGTTTCTGTACTAAATAAAGGTTTTCCGTCAACAAATAAATGGGAAAATGTTATAAATTGGTAACACAAATTATACTGATAGATTGTGATTGTAATTAAGGTATAAAGTTTCTAATTTTCCTCTTAGATTGATAATATCAAATTCTAAAACTTTATTAATCAATCTTCTTATAATTATACAATGTAATTATTAATCATATAAACTTAGTAGAATAAAAAAGTTTAATAAAAACGCATTAAGGTTTTTATTTTTCATAAAAAAATGTGGCGGTAGGCAAATAGTCGATAGTCGTAAAAACTTAAGAATTCAATTATCAATGTTCATTGTTGTTTCCTATTGATCCAATTACATTACTGATCTCATTGTCAAATTAACACTAATCAAAATGGACACTTATATAAGTCATACACAAATACAAAACACCAATAATGTACAATATATCCAACTGTTAGATTAGATTCAAACTAGAGGAAGGGATAATACAACCCCAAGCACTGCGATCAACAGACCTATTGTGCAACTAAGCCTCTTAAGTACTAATTAGCAGATTGATGCTCTTAGTAAGTTCCAAAATCTACTGATTAGCTCATTCAGCTGAAAATCCTTAGGATCCTGGAAACCAAAAACCCCTAGCATCCTACCAGCAAGAGCTTCACAATCAAGAATTATGTGTCCTGTAGTCTCCTCCTCTTACTTGTACACTCTACACACGGTTTCTCCATGGTACATATCTAACCTGTTCTTCTGAACCCTCAGACCACACTGCCCCATTATTTTCCTGAGTTGTGCTCTGCCTAAGACGTCTGCTGCCTTTTTAAGCCATCCACATGAAACCATGCTTAAAAACTTCTTACTATGGGAATTCCTATGAAGGTTATCCCATCTTGCCTGGTGTTGCATATTAATCCACCTACTAATAGCGGACCTGGCCAACGAATGAGAGATCCTTAAAGCCGGCTCAGATCCGGTGAACTCAGTTGCAGATCTCAGACCAGCTAGTCAGTCTGCCTCCTCATTACCCTCAACGCCCTTATGCCCCGGAACCCAGTTACCCGGTTATCCAGAAACAGAGCATTGAGGTTCTCCCGACACTCCCAGACCAGCTTGGACTAAATTGTAGGAACCGCAATTGCTTTTATTGCTGATTGACTATCGGTATGAATATGAATCCGAGCCTTTTTGAAGGCCAGTCTCAAGTTCTCCCGAACACACTTATGGCCATTAGGCCATTACTTCAGACTGAAATAGTGTTGTATGCCGTCCCAGGGTAATAACTTTCTATATGTGTGTGTGTGTGTATATATATATATATATATATATATATATATATATATATATATATATATATACCTTAAACCATTTCCGATTTAAAGAACTGTATATTGAATAAAGTTGCTGCAATACCAACCTAATGGTCAGTCAAGTAATGGTAAATTTGCAAAAGAGATTGAAAGCCTGTATGGAGATTTATAGCGGACATCTACGTCATGTGTTTCATAAATAAAAACAACACAACTCAGTGCAAATGTTGATCACTGTAATAAATTGCCACTGTTATTTTCTACAAAGAGATTTTATTTTTAAAACTTTCCGGTTTTATTTATTCGGCGCAAATATTTAATAATTATTAATTAATTTAAATTAATTTAATTTATTTCGTTTTATTTCTTTTGCTCGACATTGTTCTTAGACGTTTTCCAGGCCTTCGACAAGGTTTGACACAAAGGACTGAATCACAAGCTCAAACTGCTCCTTCCTGTTCAATATTCTAAGACACTAGAATCCTGTATTTCAGAAAGATATTTTAGAATTAAACAAGAACATGTCTATTCTGATCTTTAGAAAATCCAAGCAGGAGTGTCATAAGATAGAGTATTGGAGCCAACCATATGCCTTCTGTATAACAGTGAAGTATAACACTATCTTAGCTGTTAGTGACAATAACATTAAGTTCAATAGAAAAATAAAAACAGCTGGATTAAGAAGTGACGAATCAAACTGAACGAACGCAAATCTGTGCTTGTGAATTTCACAAATAAGTGCACTGAGCATAAGCCTATCTTTATCTAGTGGTTCCATACAAGAATACAGTCAAATATCTTGGCATGACGTTAGATGCCAAACTTAAATGGAAGTGCTTGTAACGAAAAATCAAGAGCTGAAACTAAAATACAGGCAGATGTGTTGGTTGAGTCGTCCTTCTTCCTTATCAGTAGCTATTGCTTCTTATCAACAGGTGCTTAAACCAGTATGGACTTAAGATATTCTACTGTGCAGTTGTTCCAGTCAAAGTAATATAAATAATATTCGACGTTTTCAAACGTTTTCAAAATAAAGTACTTTGTGGTATCGTTGCTGCTCCTTGGTGCATCCTAAATGACAACTTGCATAAAGATCTTGAGGTTCTAATTGTCGATAATGAAATGAGAAATTTCATTCACAGTCACGAACAAAAACTACATCAACACATTAATGTTGAAGCTCTCCAGCTACTCAACAACGATGACTTAGTCAGAAGAATGAGTTTTTTTTTTGTTTTTGTTATTTTAAGGCAAAAAGTACATTGAGGCTATTATCGCCTCCTAAATGTAAGTGTGAGTGTAAAGTGTTAAAGTCGTAAGTGTAGTGTTGTAAGTGTAAGTGTGTGTTTGAATCGGGTACCGCGAGGGACGTCTAAATCCTCTCAATAGGTGCAGCTAGTCTGCACCCACCTGCGGAGTGAAAAGAGTAAAACCATCTTACTGGTTTAGTTATAAGTCACATTACTAAAAACTATTTATCTTAGAAATTAATAATAATAAATTAATAAAACTATAATAAAGAAATTAAGAAATTAATAAAACTAATAATCTATTTATGTTAGAAATTAATAGATTATTAGTGGCCTAACTAAATTATAACAACATTATTGACATTTATAGTAAGCATTGGCAATAAACATAACGTGAGATGAAATAGTATTATCGAAAAAACATCTGTGGTGCGAAATCAGCTTTTCAGATAAACATTACCTCCACTACAGAGTAGTTTGACAACTGCCCTATAAATAACACAGCATACACTTTAACATAAGTTTGTGTTATGCACTTCAGAATAAATAAAGTTTGTTAAACCTTTTTACCCCACCTCTAACCTTAACTCTCCTGGGGAAGACACCCGCGAGGATGTGATTCAGTGCCTGCTTGATTCGATAAAATTTAACCCACTTTCCTTCACACTGCCACCTAAAGAGTACAGCGTTGTAGTTAGATTTTCAATTCTCGTGCCTCTGTTTATATCATTATCTTCACTTTAAACTTTATAAATATTATTCTTAGACAAAAGTTAAGCTATAGACGGAAAATTTGAAAAACAGTAAATATCTCAAAAATTAGTTACCCGATTTTGCCAGCAGTTTCATCATTTACAATGATATAGCATATAACGTGAGTAAGTGTAGCGAAAAATAAATTTATGGTTAGAAAATTTATCTGGAAAACGACGCCTTTAATATTTTTTCATACAAAACTTAAATTTATGTATACTGTTAAAAATTTTCAAATATGATAAATACAATGACCACTTGATAACTAAGCTCCAAGAATTATCAATAATCCAGAAAGTATGGTTTTCTTTAGAAAAAGTGAACACGCCAAATACCGTAAGCCAATATTTTTCATTATTTTTGTAAAAAATAGTTTTCGAGTAAATCTGTTTTTTATTGTTTTGCTTAAAACTGAAAACGTTTTTGCGCGATATATGCACAGAGTACATACAAGTTGTGCACCCACACGTGCGAACAAAAGCCGCCTATACGAAGTCTTAAAGAATAAAAACATTTGTGTTTTATTGCAGACCTTTTACAAAATCTAATTTAAAAACTGTAACAGCGTTAAAATCTCTATAAATTACCATATCACACTAGCTGAAATTTTATTCTAAATACAAAACACTGACACAACAGGAGCGGAATCAAAGTTTATTTTAGGTTTTAAAAGTAATTTTTAATTTAAAATTATATTTTCAAAATAAATCTGACTGGTTTCGGGGTTAATTTAACGAAATTCAATTGGAAAAATAATCAGTTGGGACAACCACTATTGTTATCTTGATCTCTAGATCACTAATTGAGGGGGTGATAAAAATTGTATATATATATTTGTATGGTGTGTATGTGTGTGTTTTAGAATGCTCACGATCGCAGCTTTCGTCCGATATGATTCAAATTTGGCACAAAAATAGATTATGATAACAGCTTGGACAAGTTCTTTAACCAGAAAAATGCGTTCATCAGTTTCAAACTGAAGGGCATTTCAAATCTAAAAAAAAATATATAGTTTGTATTTTGTTTTAACATGATTTCACTACAAATCAGCGTTAAAAACTGCATACATCAACATTTTGGGTTTTAAAAATCCGTAGAAATTAAGAATTATTTTGAAGCCGGTCATGATTTATTGTCTTATTTTCAACGTAATTTTAAACATTATAGTGCAAATAGATGTAAGTTTTAATGCTAATTATGATGGAGAAACCACAATTTCAAAATGGTAAGATTACTTTTGGGAATTCGCTTCCATCACGTCAGTTGCGTGCCGCTATTATTTTTGTATATGTATTGTAAAATACAAAAAAATTATCGCTAAATATATTTACGTGATATTATTAGATCTTGTTACTTTTTTCAAAATCGCTTCCACTACGTTAGCGAAACAGCTTCGTGGCGCGATTAAAAATACTTCGTGTTGTGGGAAAATAAAATGCGCACAAGGAAGTAAATTAATGTTCGGGGGGGAGGATGGAAGCAAAGCAGCACTTTGGTATATTGCATTAGAGAGACTGTTTCAGTAACTTAACTCTATAAAACCTGATGATGGAAAGGAAGTTAATATAACTCTCGGCTTTGAGCATTTTATATGCACCAGAACTTTGTTCGTTTCAAACACAGTTTTTTTAGTGTGAATTAGACGGCATTTGCAGGACTTGTTGATACATTTAATACAAATTCACTGAATTAACATACATCTAATAACTGTTTCACTGAAATCATAAAGAAATAAGTGCAAACAATACCCAAAATCAGCAAAACTGAAATTCTAATTTCTGCAAATTTTAATGTTGATTAAAACTTAGAAATCCGTGATTTTTTTAAAATAAAAAAAATAAATTTTTGTCAATGAAACCAAAAATAAAAATAATGTATCATGTTTTATGGTTTTTTTTATTTTAATTAAGATAAGGTGTTCAAAACACGACAAATTAACATATCTAGTTTTTAACAACATAACCTAAAACTTATTATAGCCTATCAGCTGTTCGATAAAAACAGCTGATCGTTACGAATTAATATTAAACAGCTGCACTTTTAAAATAACTACCAAAATTTAATTAAAGATTCACTTTATACACTTAAATCGGTCAAATTTCTTCGAAATTTCCGTAGTGTAGTGGTTATCACCGCTCATCACATGCGCAAGATCCCCGGACGGAAACAGTAATTTTTAATCATAATTAATTTATATGAGACTTGCGACGCGCAAAATATACTTTTATATAACTATATAAATATGTTCCTCGCAACACGCGACACGCAAAATCCAACATCACGAACATCCAGAAAACATGATACACGTTAAAACAAAACTTTGAGTCCAAACAGTTACATTTCTAAATAGTATAACTAAGAAAACATACGAACATCAGATAGAGTTAATGTTTTTAAAGTTAAGCAGGGCAAATTTTGCTAGAAATCAGTTCAAATCTAAGCATTATCAGCTACTGTATGTATAATCACTGTAAAGATAAATACCCCTTACAGACTCACACGAAGTGAGTACAAAGTTTGGCAATCCCGATGCCCCTTACTTAGATCTAGCCCTAACTAGCGCTACATCCGCTAACCTACAAAACCTAACCTATTGTTTTTTAATGTAAGTGCGGCCAATGAAAGCGTAATGGAGCTGAGCGTGGTAAAATGGCGTCGCTAGGCTCCACTACGTGTAGCTTCGACTCTGCCTAGGTTCGTTTTCGAAACAAACTTCCCCCACGTTTCCGAAATTCCTTTACAGTATTAGATTCCAAAATGTTTAGATTTAAAAGATACAAACGCGTTCTTTATACTGACGGTATTTCGCTTCCGGTTGCTCATCTTCATTCTGCTCAGCTCTGCTCTGCTTAGCTCCGCATTTGGTGGCCGCCCGGCAAAAGGCAGAGCTTAACTTAAACATGCGGACTCTATATATCATGCGATTTCCAGTTTTAACATATGAAGAGTGCATGGGTGGAGATTTATTTTCCTATGTAATTGTAGGATTTTTTTTTTTTTGATGGCTGGAAACATACCGTTAAAAACCACAAATCTAAAAACCCCGGTGGAACTGGCTAAACATAAGCAGTGAAAACAGTATGAAGATGGAAGAAACTGGAGCTCTAACTCCATTAAACGCACATTGCAACAGACTGTAGGGGACCTTACACAACCTGCAGTGCAAGAAGTGAGATTGGGGTCGAGCATCTCGAGTAGGTATGGCAGTCTACGACTATCGGAAGCGCATAGAGAAAAAAAGGAGACGGCAGCAAACAGGCTTCCGAATAAAACTAGAAGAAGAAAACCTCCCACGAATCAAACCTTGGAGGAGAGAAAAACAACCATTTATAGAGCTAGGATGACAAGGTTGATTGGAACCGTATTGGAAGAACGGAGGGCTGTCAAACAGGAACATTAGACTACTTAGAATCCTTTATTAGGGTATGCGGGACTGTAAGGGAACTGCAGATGCCAGCGAAACGTGTTGTTCCAAAACCATGAGTTCCTCTGGCAAGAAAGCAAGTCAGTGGATTGCCAAAACTAATTAAGGGTACCAGCTATTAATACAAGATACTCTGAGAACGTTACAAATTCTACGCTATATTAGATAAGTGACCGGGCTCGAAATATCGAGAGGTAGGGACTGTAATAATTAGTTCCAAAACATTCGATAGATATTAGCGCAGCGGTATATCTAATCCTCGACATCGACCCGAGTCGTCCTAGCTTTACTTTCCACATCCAATCCTTAGCTTGGAAATTTGTGCACTACCCACGCCAACGTCCCTGAATGGTGCACTTCTCAAAGGCGTCATTCACACCTTAATTAAATGGGTATATAACTGACGTAATTTAGTCAAATATAAGACTTTAGACATTGGATTAAAGCATACATTTAATTTAAAAGGCAAATTAGCAAATTGTATTGCCTTAATTTAAACTGATCTTGAGTTAACAAAAATATTAGGTCCGAATGATCTCTTATCTTTCACAGGAAATCTAAAGAAATGTAAATTCGAACTTCACACACAACCAAAATAATCAGTTAAAAACTAAAACACTTTTATTACATTATATACTTATTCTAAAATATATCATTTAATATACATATTACGAAGATGGAAGACTGGTGTCAAATTACATGTCATGGACAAGGAAAAAGTTGACTGATCTCCCTTGACAAGGATGATGAAAGTTGCACATTACAGTTGAAAAAGTAATGTTTTAATCGGAGGGAGTGAGACAGAAATATTAGTACAATCCCGATCACAAAGGGAAAACTAGAAGTCTGGTTTTGCTGCCTGCGCATCCTATTGCCCGGCCGTTGAGCTAAGGGTTCCCAGCCGCCGAAAAGCGTAGACGTTTTCCTACCTATACCTCTGACTTCCTTAGAATATTCTGAATTGACTCCAGTCTACTGAACTAGAATCTCATGAAAGATGCACAATAGGTCCTTTGTGCAAGGCCCATAAACTCTAAAGAATCAATGAAACAATAAACATAAATAATGTCAAGGATAAGCCTTATTTATGGGAACAGATAGTTCACCAATAAATTAACAAGGCAAAATAAATAATTTTACAGTCATAATTTTAAATTCTATCTTTCAAAAATCCCAGTATTAAAAAAAACAAAGAATACCATTTGCATTTGGAAGATTTCAGGAAGCGAACAAGAGATTCGCAAAGCTTTGAGCCTAAGCCGTGTCATTTATTAGATAAAATAACAGAGAAAACAAAAATCCCAGTGACTGGATTCCTTCAACTTTGTCTTAACTTTGAACGCCTTCGAAGTTAAGTAAGACAGATTGGTACAACTCAGTTAAAGGTTACAGATTATCAGCAATACGTAAAATTACATACGCATATATTTATGTATTTTATTTGCGTAAGCAACACTTATGTTTTATGATATATACATACTGTATAAATGTATGTATGTACTGTATATAGCCCTTTACACAGAGTCGGATGATTGCAATATTCAAGATGTTTGCATATCTTTGTCGCCTGTATTCTGTTGCATAATGCAACATCTTATTAGGCGCCATCTTGTATACGAGGAAATACATTATACAAGTGTTACTTAGGCCTACATGAGTTTTTAAACACATCTACCAGTAGTTCAAAGAACAGTTGACCTCGCAGTGTATTATTATTTAATTGGCTGGCCAACGCTCCACCACAGCGTCCGTGACCTTTTCCGCAAATTTAACCGGTAACCGTATTAGGAAAAATTATACTGCACATAACCTTTAACGGAAATTTAATGCTCTTTTTCTACGAAGCAGTCAAAATTGTGATTGCACAAGCAGCTCATTCAGTATTACAGGAAATGGCCAATGGCCAGCAACTACACCCGTTATCGTTACATCAGAGGTTACCATCCTGAAGCGGAAGTAAATGGAAAAAATTTTACACATTCGTTATTCGGGCTTAGTACAAGGTACCTTCGTACGAAATTTCAAAACATTCGGTCAACGCGTTTGGCCGAAATTGCCTAACAAACACAAGAAGCAAACGGTCGAACGGTCGAGTTGAATCAGAGACCACGTTCGTTCTGTCAATAATACAGGAACAGCTCCTGTGTTGCAGACGCGATAGAATAAAATTTCCACACTTAAAAAATCTATTTAAAATAGCAATCAGCGTTAGGACTGCATAAATTCTTACTGTAAATTGGAAGAACCCGATTGTAAAATAAAAAAGTTGTATTTTTTTAAGATTTGCAATTATCGACATGTGAAATTGTTCAAATGATTTTATTGCATAACGAATTAAGCTACAGTATTAACGAAATTTATTTTTCTGTCAAGTAGAATCAAATTCGTACCAAAACTGCAAACAGTAGGCCTAAGTGTAAAGACTTCTCAAAGTAATACAGCATATTTTTTATGAGATATTCTCCCAATAACGGGCTTCCAGTTTTAACAGTACGTATAAAAGCGGCTATAATTGAAAAAGCGACGCGCTTGGTTGTTTATCAGTTTCAAATAGACCCAATCAAAATATTGACTTTTGTTCTTTGTATCTGTGTCTGACTCACGTTTTATTATACATAAATGCATTTCCCGATCGTTTTCAAATTTATTTCTGTTTGTTTTTACAGATCGCGTGTGTATGCACAATCGTACTAAATTCAAACAGAATCCGACAAAACTGGGATGCCTTTACAGTAAACAAAAATTAAAATCTATATTTTTCTACATAGAAAACATGTTTTCTAGGTTCTAACCCGTCAAAGAATAGCCATTTTATTTATACGTAACTTTTTTAAGTTGCATAAAAGATTGTCTTTCCCATTTTGATAGATTTATTTGTCTTGGTAAATTCATGTATTTGACTTTATATTTTTGTTGTGTAACTTAAGTAATAAATCTATTTTGAAATTACAGTGTTAAGACAAAACATCTGATTTACCTTTATTCCGGAGGACCAATCTGTACGGCACAGATATTATTTTAACGGTCAGGGATCTATAGTTAGTAAACCTACCTGTCAAGATGTCCGTGTTGTCCACGCGCACTGTTAAGTCGCGGCGGTTACTGCTTTCAGGAATATTCAGTTCACTAAACCTACAGATTTGACCGTATTACTCTGATGTAGACGAGAAAAATAGAAAAGTGTTTTAGTTTAGAATTTATTGAAACAAATTGTCGGGATTGGTGGAAGGTTTCTCTCTAGTGTTTGCAGTGGAGACTAGACGTACTGGTTCCGAAGTTTTCGAAAGAACTCGTCACTGTTCACTGTTGGACACTTGTGGCCTCGCGCAGTGTTAGTTTCAAAGTGAGCCAGACGGTCCGTACAGGTTGGCTTTAGAAGCAACCTGGCTGTATTTAAGTGTTTGAACAAGCGATATGGTTTTAGATAGTAGAGTGAAGTATTTTTACGAAAATGTTGTACTGATTTTGAATTAAGGGTGGAGCTTTTTATCCTCAGTACACAAATTGCTGTGCTTGGTCTGATAAGCAATCAATAGCAACACAAGCAACACCAGGAACGATGGTATGACCTCAGACCGCTTACGGGGAATTCCCACAGTAAGCGTGTTTAAAATGGTTCCTCTAGGAAAACAGTAGAGATTACTGTTAGAGCGTAATTAGGAAAAAACCAACCACTGTATTCATTACAGGACACTGTAATCTGAGGGTGCATATGAACAGGGTGGGAATATACCACGGCAGGTCGGATGAGGAAACTGCAGGTCACATAGTCTGTAATTTTGTAAAGCTCTTGTCAGTATAGGCGAAGGATATTTAGTTTCCACGACCCTGAGAACCTCCAGCTAAATAAGCTAGCTCATAATTCTCAAGGCAATCAGTTTACTGAAATAATACCACAAGAGGCTTACTTACACAATAGACTTTCAGGTAACGGAGCCAGGGGCTATCAAACGCCGTAATCTATAAAAGTCTATCTACCTATCTAATTACCTACTATCTACCTATCTATCTACTTTTCTATCTATTTGTCTACATATACATTTATCTACCTATCTATCGATTTATTTATCTATCTACCTATCTATTTATTTACCTATCCATCTAACTATCTACTAATCTATCTATTTCTCTACCTACCTATATCTATCTATCTATCTACCTACCTACCTATCTGTTTATCTACTTATCTATCTACCTATCTATTCATCTACTAATCTATCTATTTATCTACCTATCCATCCATCTACATATCTAACTACCTATCTATCTGTACCTATAGATACAGGTATATCTAGTGTACCTATAGATAGGCCTGTAGGTAGAAAATGGCCAGCAACTACACCCGTTATCGTTACATCAGAGGTTATAGAGGCATACAGGTATATCTATAGGTACAGATGGATCTAGTTGCAGGTCTATCTACCTATAAATTTATGTACTTATCTAACTATTTATCTATCTATCCATCCATCTACCTATCTAACTACCTATCTAACTACCTATCTAACTACCTATCTATCTACCTATCTGTCTATTTACCTATAAATTTATGTACTTATCTATCTATTTATTTGCCTATCCATCTAGCTACCTATCTATCCATCTCACTATATCTAAAGATTTATCCAAAAATCTACTTACCTACCTATCTTTATTTATTACCCAACTATCTATCTATTTATCTATTTATATACCTATATTTATCTATTTATCTACTGAGGTATACAAAGAATAAAGTTTGGTGATTGGACAAAAATCGACATTGACATACAATGACGTTTTTAGATCTGATTTAAAAAAAAGTGGTTTTTACTTGAATGTCTGTTTCTGTACAGCGTTGCATTAATAATAACCCCTATTTATTATCGGGTTACATTTATTTATCGAAAAACATTTCGATAAAATAACTGCTAACAGTGGATTTGTAAACTGTGGGTTTTCACAAAATGATTTCGATCAAATTATGCTCAAAAATTAATAATAAAAACTTATTAGTCGCTATAAATTTCGGAAAAATGCTCAATAAGAGCAGTTTTAAGAAACGATTTCAATTAATCGGATTTCGCACAAATGTTTATCATACTGGATGATTCCTAACTAAAGTCAGCCAAGCAAATTTGAAATAAATGAAACTGACTGTCCGATATTGGAAGAAAAAGCCTGTCATTCTTTTATTTGGCAGTTATTGGCTAAACGTATTGACCGATTGTTATGAAATACGGTATGAAGGTATACTACGTCAAGCTCGAACAATAAATGTGTTAGATTTTTTTCACTCATTTCCGTTTCAAGATCGCAGTCTTTGGATTTAATGATGAAGAGTGTTGGTCATTTTCTGGTTTGTAATACTGACAGAACGGTTCTTCTACAGTTGATCTACGGTAAAATTTCGGTAATTAATATATTTTATTTTGTCTAGTTTGTAAAACTTTGAATTTTATGCGCCGAACGTAATTGACTGAGCCAAGAGAGGTGTTACATCCCACTTGACCGTTCGCCCTTTAGGTAGCACGTTTCTTTGGTTATTTGTCTGTTTTTCAAGCAATTTTGGCCAAACTTATTGAATGCTTTGCAATTCAGTACAAAGGTAATTGTATAAAGCCCAAACGACTTTATATATTTATTATTTATTTTTATTCACTTCCGTTTCCAGAGGGCGGCCTTTGATTTAAAGATGACGAGGGTAGTTGCTGACTAATTCTTATAATACTTTCCTATCAGAATCTTTACCGCTTGCTGTAAAAAAGCATAATATTTCTAATAAAATTAGTTCGCTAACATTTCTCATAAATATTACGACTACCGATTAAATTGTTACGAGCGCTGTCGTGGAGCATTGGCCAGTAAGAGTATACTGAGAGGTCTACTGTTCTTTCAACTACTAGTTGTACCTCAGAACAATGGCACAAATCAACGCGCCGCGCACCACATTTTGATAAAATTCACTGTCTGGTTACCGAAACATAATCAATAGTACTTGGAAAGCAATATTTTAGGCTCTAAGTGGCTGTTTGTGCAGTAGTTGACTTTGTTCGAGTTAATTGATTCAAGTTTGTTGAACTCAAGCAACTTGAATCCACTGTTGACGTTTGTATTAGTCAAGTAAGTAAACGTTGAAGCAAAATGTACACACTTAATTCAAGAAATATATTTCACTATTGTTTTATAAACCGGTTCTAGAAATACGATTATAAAAAAATGTTCTCAAAATTGATCTTCTCAAACATTTATCCGTATCAAACCGAGATAATTTTGGTTTGTAAAAGTCTGCAGACCTTGCACCTGATTTACATTATTTCTATCTATTTTTGGCTTGACCCTGTTTTTACAGATTTCCACTTTGCTCCAAATACTTTTATAGTGATATCTGGAATGCACTTTTTCATTCATCAATTAAAACTGGCAAACGCCAATTCTCTAAAGTATTTGTTCTAAGCAGGTATCCCATAACACTGGACCTTTTGGGTATACTTGCGAGAAAAACAAAATCTGCCCACTGTTGCACTTGCCGGTATTAAAATCATCATATATATTATTTCTCGAGTTAACATCCCTTTTTCTCAGCACATACTATACAGACATAAATGAGGTATCTTTAGAACGATTTTTTAACTGGCTTTTGACATTGCAAAACGATTTTGCACTAAAACTTACTGTTTATGAAAAATTTCAACATAAAAGACACTAAGCCAAAACGGCATCATGGATGAGCATGCGCGGCATCACAAATCAAACAATATTTTGTATATTTTAAGAAGGTAACTTATTAATCACGAATAGACAACCCCATTAAAAATGCTTTTTTTTGTATAACGTGCTTAGAACAATTTCAATATTTACTTATAATGTTAGTAAATGTAGGCCCTACTCATAATGTTGGTAGCCCTAAAATCCCCTAGCCCTGTCCGTCGTACAAGCCGGGACAAGAATTTCGAATACCAAACACATGTTTTGGACACTTTTTTTACACAAATATATTTGTGATTTTTCGTTCCATCGTTCATCTATTTTATCACGGACATCATAAAATACGAAGTACAAATAAATGTCAAAATACAGTTTGAGGTTATCAAACATGCCTTTTCAATTGACTAGACGACAGTTACCTGTTAAAATTGCGTTTGCTATCACTATAAACAAGTCGCAGAAACAGACACGTCAAATAGTAGGACTGTATTTACCAAATGCCGTCTTTACTCACGGACAATTGTATGTAGCCTTTTGAAGGGTAACTAAATCAACTAACATGTTTGTATCCATTAAAGAAAATTAAATACAAAAATTACAAGATGATCACCTTCTTACATCAAATATTATTTACAACGAGGTATTGTAATGCCATGTAAAATTTGCTATTAATAAAACAATTATCTGTATTGAAATGTATATACTACAATGACTCATAAATTAGTGATTATTATTTCAAACCGAACGCTTTTCGATTTACTTTTTAACATGTTTTACCTTCCTTCCAACTACCGCCCTCTTCCCGACGACTACTCTTATTCAAGAGGCTGTGTTTACTTAAAACTTTCATTGTAAGACATTTCGCACGGCCTCCTGGATCTTATTATTTTGCATCATTTTTGTATGCAATACAAACGTTCGTAAATGTTTTAGGTTATGTTCAGTAATATAAATTTCGAATGTTACAACAATAATGACAACAGCTGTTCTTTATTTATGCAAATCGATTTACTGGTATTTATATTTACACCAATAAAATTCTACGTACTTGCCTTCAAGTGTCAAAATTAAACACGTTCAAATGTTTCCTAGAAACTTGAACTAGCTTGAAGCTTCAAATCAAGTTAAATGTGAAATATACTTCAAAGAAGGTTTACAATATTATAGTTCGTTCAAGTTGCTTGAACCCAACAAACTTGAATCAGTTAAATTGACCGATGTAAGCACGGCTTAAAGAAATGAAGCGAAACTGCATCCACGGTATATGTAAAATTCCGCACTGTATACATCCACCTCAATAAGTAAACAAGACACGAAATATTCCACAAACATATAAAGTGAATCTCAGTATAGAGATACAATTACACTATACACAAGGCTACAAGTGAGCTCGAACATTTCAATATTCCTTCAAACAAAATGGCGTCTCACGTGTGACGTAATGAATACAGAAACGTGAAATAAGCCACAAAGAGAACGCGTATCAACCATGCAAGCTACGTATCTGTTACGCTACAACAATGCACAGATACAAGAAGTATGTTACATACAGCGTTCCAGCTTATAAAACGAGACGTGTTCAGGTATTTTTTTAACAATAGCGGCATGCAGCCGTCTCTCGTGATTTAAACGTATTTCCAATAACAAACAACGTATTAGACAAACTGTATCGTATATGATTATTTTCCCACTCCATTGCGGAAGTTAAAATGGATACAATTTCTCAGAATCGGACATGTATATTTTTCACAACTCCTGGTTTTATATATATATCAACATTCATAACTTAATGATATATTTTAATTCGAAAAAAAATAAGCTCAGCTGTCTTACTGACTTGATGGAAGCGAATTACCAAAAGTAATTTTATTATCGTTATCGTTTTTTGAAATTTTGATTTCACCGTCATAAACAGCATTAAACTCTGCACATATTAGTATTTTAAACAGTGCAAATTAAATTTTTATCAAATTTAAATCAGAGTCAAAAAATAGTAAGTTAAAGAAATTACTTTTGGAAATTTGCTTTCATCAAGTCAGCGAAACAGCTGTTCAACATAACAACGGGTTTATTTTAATCAATTTTTCGATTCCCGATACAAATACCGATTCCTGAAAATCGATTCTGATTCGGATCCCACCGATACAAAAAAAACTTGTATTTTCTGATATGTCACATTTAACAGAATTTTTATAAGAATTAGGAAATTTTCCTTAAGCCCTCCTCCTTAAGCCCTATGCTTAAGTAATAAAAGTAATACAGAAATAGAAGGAAACCTTTTACAGAAAAATGCCTTAGTAACCTACTACAATTTATGTTCCCAATCTTTACCAGTAACTTGAGCTACGAGTTCACACACACACACACACACACACACACACACACACACACACACACACACACACACACACACACACACACACACACACGCACGCACGCACGCACACGCACACACACGCACGCGCACACACACACGAAACGCACGCACAATGTCATAATGAAATTAATATCTTCAACTCATTAGGCTTCGTTCAAAAAACGATTTCAGAATATGGCTAACATTCTGTACGGACTAGAAGTACAGCCATCATTATAAAAAGTGTGCTCAATATCAGCGCCTAAAGTCCAACTAGTTGGACTATCTGCCGCTACGTACGCTGCAACCTGCAAACACAGTGGGTGAACAAGTTTGCGAAAATAGACATTACTATTACCTTTTTAACTATAGTTTACAACTTTGCCGTAAGATGCCACCAGCAGCGAGCGTTCACACCTCTCATAATGTTATGATTCTAATACGCTTTAATTCAACGGTCACGCCTGAACGATAGCAAAGCAACAGATGACGGACTACGGCGTAGAGATCACAAGCTCACGAGTCAATTGACATAAAGTAAAATGTAAACACAAACTTACAATCACATCTATTAATCGACGAGGACAATTAATTAATTTAATTGACGATAAACTCTACAAACTTCATCAATTTGGATCCGTAAAATATTTTACACTATTTTGATTATACTGTATACAAATAGGTTTTAGTTCATACTTTTAGCATGAAACTCTTAATACTTAGCTTCGATAGATACAGTTGTTCTAATGTAATTGCAATTAATAAAGTCTTATCTTTCTTATTAACCACTAAAAAGAATCAATTGGTAAAACATAACAACAAAATGTTTATAAAAAAAGAACAAGAAACGTTTTATATTTAAAACATTCTGTTCAAATAAACTAGGTCAGCAGTCTACTGAGATTTTTTTTAAACAACGTTGCTACCTTTAGCGGAAAGAATCTATGATATCGAAACTGACTTCTAGTATCGAATACCGATGCAGATTCACGTAACAAGAATCGGTAATATCGACAATCTATAGTTTATGTACAAATTCCTACTGTATACGTTATTTCACAAACCTGTATCACTTTACGTTTTCTCGGGATGTTATAATTTTAATATGGCGATTCAGTGAACAGGTTTATACGAAAAGCAGCATTTGTGAATTCATAAAAAGATTTTATTTTGAAGGAACACTTATTAAAGAAAAATCGCTAAATCCAACATCTCGGCGAACGAATATTTTAATGGCCGTAACTTTTAATCACTTCGCTAAATTTAAGCGAGTTACGCTCCGGGCTTCTAATTCACGTCTCAAGAAGAAAGTGTTCTGAAAAACGTTTTCCGGTTCATTTCGTTTTTACTTTTAACGTTTAATTCGAATAACTTTTTTCTCGCTTCTTGCGCTCAATTCACTCACAGATACGGTAAAACCCGGTCAAGAATCTACTGAAAGTACACGTAAAGGGTATTTCTCACGTTTTAATAGCGAATTGTAACTGAAAAATGTACTGGACGAGACCCAGACACGTGACTGTGATGCCAGCGCCGATATGTGACCTAAATCTTTTACAGGTGGACAACGATTTGCGTACCTTTTTATCAGTGAATATAAACGGACTAGAAGTGCAGCTACCATTATAAAACGCGTGATTGTGATTAGCGAATAAAATACAAGTAATTAGACTATATACCGCTACGAACGCTACAAGGGGAGATGTTTGAGAAAATAAGACAGTGCTATTATCTATGTAACAGTAGTTGAACATTCTGCCGCAAGATGCCACCAGCAGCAAGCGCTCACATAAGAGTTCTAATAAGTTTATATTCAATCCCACTGACTTGTAGTTTTATTTTAACGAGACTTCTGTACGTTTTTCGACCTTTTATCTAACTTTATGAATAAATGAATGCCTAGGGTTTATTATTCTCTTTCCCACTGAATGGCTGTTGTAGTCAGCTACAGCCTCTTTGCTTGATATGCTATCACTGCACCAAGTCCTATGTGCTCTTCCCAGTGCCTTAAATTGGTTTGGAGCCGTTTTTCATGCTTCGTTGCTACTGCCTTCATTTCATCAACAATCGTGTTCACTTTAAGGTCTTTGTGAATATTTACATTACGTATGTACCACGGCGCATTTACTATTATCTGTATTTTGTGTGAATAATCTGAATTTTCTTTATATTACTTCTCTTGATCCATCTCGACAATTTGCAGTCAACGCCAGTTTAATAACTTGATTGTATAAAAATAATATATTACTTACATTAATCCCGCATTGTTTCTAAATAGCCAGTAAGCCTATACATTCTTGAACGTAAGTTCCAGTTCCATCTTTCCTTTGCAATGTTTGACTTCAGTTCAGCTTAAACTCCAAACTCATTACCAAATATTTAACTTCATTACTGTACGAAATGATTTTACTGTTTGTTAGTACCGACACTTTTTTCTCTTTTTAAATAAAATCAGTATAGGTTGACAGCATATGGGCAAAACATTTCTGTTAATGAACTAAAAATAAAAATCATGTATCAAGATTTCTCTTGCTTTTTATTTTAATTACGATAATTTGTTTAAAAAACACGTTAAATTGACATAGCTAGTTTTTAACAACATAATCTGAAAAGTATTATAACCTATCAGCTGTTCAATGAAATCAGCTGATCTTCATGACTTAATGTAAAATATATGATCTTTTAATATAACTACCAAAATTAAATTTACGATTCATTTCATATTGGTCAAACTTCTTCGTAATTTCCGTAGTGTAGTGGTTATCGCGTGTGCCTCACACGCGCAAGGTACGCGGTTCGATCCCAACGGATACACAGTAAATGTTAATTATAATTAATTTAATACGAGACTTGCGACGAGCAAAATACACTTCGAATCACGCGTCTCGCAAAATCCAACATAAAAACCAGCCCTAAAACACGATACATGTTAAAATTAACATTATCGCAACAGCTAATATAGACGTAAGGTTTTAATTGATGCAATCTTTGTATATCTATTGTGCCTCTTTTCTACATACCTGGGATGTTCGGTTATAGCCCTAGTCTCGTCCTAAAGTCTACAATTTGTAGAGGATTCAGTGTGGATAACTCCCTTACTTTTAACTGGTCATTTTCGAGTTTGTTATTCATATTTTATCTACTAATTTACCATTCAATTTTCCTTTCTACTTACTCTTATCACGGAGTTCGTCCTCCATTTTGACAGCTTTTTGTTGTGCATTGAGATCATGCTAATTCTATTTAACATTCTTAATCATGGTCTTTCCAAGAGTCGCTAGAGAAGCGATGTCAGCAGCCCTGCATGCATTGGTAAGTCTCCTTAAGGTACACTGGCAATTTGCCAAGCATCTCAGGACTTTGATAAAACATTCATTCATTCAGCATGGGTCGCTTACACTTTATTGTTAACCAACAATAACCTGATAAATCTAATCTTTTTGCATTAAACCACCAATAAACACACCAGTTAGATATATATCGACCTAGCACAAACATTAAGAATGACATATTGCTTCCTCACATCGAGGGTAGTTGAGGGAATAAAGTATTAACCCTTGATTTATCTCGTTACCAATCCTTCTAAGAAATTTACAGCAAGGTTTAGGACTACAAGTTTGGCAATTCATGTTATGTTACGAATAAATAATATATCGTTCCTTTACGCAAAATATTTATAAGTTTCATTCATCCCTGTTTATAAAATTATATAAATTGATAAAAAAGTACAATTATAGAATTCGAAAAGTTATCAATATGCGAAGCAACTGTTAATGATATCTTTGCTGAATATATAATTAGTTTGAAGATATGTTTACAAATATCTTACCTTGTTTAAATAAATAAATACGTGAACCTAGCTTAGATAGTATAGTTATTGTAAAATATCAGTTGTTTTATATTAATTCGTAACGAACAGCTGTTTTCATTGAACAGCTGATAGGTTATAATAAGTTTCAGGTTACGTTGTTAAGAACTAGCAATTTTAACAACAATTATTATAAACGTTTATATTAATTTCGAATGTATTACAAACGGTTACAACGTGCACGTGTTCTTCAACTAAGGAAAAATACCGAAACCAAAGCAACACAACGTTTTCATATAATACGAGTGTACGGTTATCGAAAAGGAGAGAGACAGAAATTTGTTTGCTCGTTAGTTATATATTTCCGTTACATTCTTCAGTTCGGCAGACTTTTTCTCTGTTCACTTCTCTCGCCAAAGCTAACATCAAAAGCTTCGCTTCAAAAATAGCCTCAACGTGACGGTTAACCTCTCAGGTACCTGTTTAGAAATTCGTTTGTATCACGTCAGCGAGACAGCTGCTTGCTGCGTTTATAAAGTGATTTAGTAAATGAATAAGTCGTGTCAATTTCAAGAAAGTCTTGATCGTAAAAACTTTAGAAAAGTAAATAAAATTCAAAAGAATTATAGCAATAAAAACACAGCCCGTTTGTCAATACCAGTACTTGCATACAGTAAAGTCTGTTAAACCAAACGATTGATATGAAGTTCAATTAACTCTATATCACGAGATACAAACAAAAACAAAACAAAAAATAGTATTACAAAGGTTGGAGAGGTTAATTAAACACCGCAGGAAGTCACAAAAAAGGTAAACCAGTGCCTGATGTTTGCAAATATTGTCGTCCACCATTGCTACCAATATTATGTGCTTTTAAACTTTTTAATTAACAATCAATATCGCTTTAAAAATTATTATTTTCAACACAATCTGTTCTCGTCGAGTTTGTTAATACCGATGTTCACGTTTTGAAATGTTTATTAATTGACAGTGTTGCATCACTGAGTTTAAAAACGTTGAGGCCGCAGAACGAGAGATGTAATCATTTGTCTTTTAGTTATGAAGTAGACAATAATTGATATTTACTTAATATAGGCGTAATTTTAGAATTTCGATTTGAGAGGCAATGATTACCGCAAATTATGTTTTTGGCGCGATTTTTAGCCTAAAGTGTCCATCGCAGCATGCAGCTGACGTTATTGAAACGAATCTCAAAAATTATTTTTCAATATCCTTTTTTGAAATTCTGATTTCACTATCATTATCAGCATTAAAATCTGTACATATTGGCGATTAAAACTTACATATTACATTGAAAATACGAAAATGAACCCTGAATGCGTTAAATTAAATTTCGTAATTTAAACTGATTTTCAAAGTTCAAAACGCTAATTTACGTAGTTATTTAAAAAGAACACCACCATCAGGTAATAGATTTATTACAAGGGAAAACGAAGAACTTCAGAAGAAGTTAGAAGAAATGGAACAAATAACTTTGAAGATAAATACCAGTCAGTGCATTGGAAGAGGAAAATGATAAGCTCAAAAAACTTGCTGATAAAAACTATAGAAAAAAATTGACGGTAATTTTGTTGAAACTGTATAATAATCCTGTATAATAATTGTTGAAACAGTGGTCAAATCCTGACCACTGACGAAGAGTTAGAAAGAAAAACTTTTTGGTTAATGAAAAACAAAAGACTGACTAAGGAAAAATACCGAAACCAAAGAAACAACGTTTTCACAAATTACGTGTACTGTTATCGAAAAGTAGGAAGTAGAAGAAGGAGACAGAAATAGACGAAATTCGTTTGCTCGTTCGATCGATATTTTCGTTACATTCTTACGTTCGGCAGACATTTTTTTCTATTCACTTCTCACGCCAAAGCTAGCATTAAAAGCTACGCTTAAAAAATAAATGAAACATTGACTATTGCAATATGTAACGCAAATGGACTGACACAGCGGTTCCTTAAACTAAAATTATTTCTAAAAATAGAAAAAGCATATATTATGCTCATTTCTGAAAGCTATTTCATTAAGCGTTACACGCTAGAATACATAGGTACAAATCATATTTAGCCTTGCATCCTGCTAGGAAATAAAGGAGCGGGAACAGTAATATTTATAAAAAAACATATTAATCATTAAGAATATTGAAGACGAAACTATGAAAGTAACCGATGTAACGTGCAATGAAGCAATACAAGGGAAAGTAATACGTATTTCTGCCATGCACTTTTTTCCTTGACACAATCTGAGAAAAGAAGACTACGCTCAAATCCTCAAATCCTTAAAGAACGGATTACGATGGTGAAAACGCTGATAACAATGAAAGAACGAATTTTGCTGGTTGAAGAATACATTCAAACTATTAGGGAAATTATTTTTTTAGTAAAATTCAATCAAAATCGAACTACAATTGATAACGTGAGCATACTAACACATACACAAATATATAAAAATGTTGAAGTCATCTAGAGGTCGGATAGGCGGTAATTTAAAGATCCAGGGTCTAGATCTTACCATGATGGTTGTTCCATTCGCTAAAAATGACTAGGGGATAACAGATAAAAAATTAACCTAAATCGTTAGTCTCACCAATGTACACGCACGCGCACGCGCACGCGCGCGCACACGCGCGCGCGCACACACACACACACACACACACACACACACACACACGCACGCACGCACGCACGCACGCACGCACGCACGCACGCACGCACGCACGCACGCACGCACGCACGCACGCACGCACGCACGCACGCACGCACGCACGCACGCACGCACGCACGCACGCACGCACGCACGCACGCACGCACGCACGCACGCACGCACGCACGCACGCACGCACGCACGCACGCACGCACGCACGCACGCACGCACGCACGCACGCACGCACGCACGCACGCACGCACGCACGCACGCACGCACGCACGCACGCACGCACGCACGCACGCACGCACGCACGCACGCACGCACGCACGCACGCACGCACGCACGCACGCACGCACGCACGCACGCACGCACGCACGCACGCACGCACGCACGCACACACACACACACACACACACACACACACACACACACACACACACACACACACACACACACACACACACACACACACACACACAAGTAACAAAACCTTATATATAGTTAACCCGAAAACAAACAACCGAATTTTGAAAACGATAATAACCATCGAAATCTTAAAATCGATTTTTATTACCATTAAAATACTTCTACATTGTTTGTATAGTGAGGAAGTGCAAACAAGAGAATCAAGAAAAGCTGAAACAAGGTTTTTTGAAACTGAATAAATCATTACTGAAATTAAATTACAAACAGAACAAATTAGGAAGGAAGATTAAGTTTATATTGAATTTAATGCGCAATCAACACCCGCTCGCTTGCTTCAATCTCCACGTGAATAGGGATCGAATCTCGTTTGTAACTTTATTTAAACAAATTAACACCGCCTGCGAAATGTTTGATGCCAACATGTACAGTGAGCAGCGTAAACGTGAAATTCTATCAAGATGTTGAACAGTAGAAACATGAATTTTAGTGTCACCAAAAGCATTTTGTTGATTGACTGATTGATTATTTAGTTATGGAGTTTGGTAGACAGTGACAGCGCGTTCAAAGGATCTATTGTGCAACTAAGTCTTGGATTCCAGTTCATTAGACTGGTACCCTCGTAGAGTTTTAGCAGTCCTTCAAGGCCTCCTGCTGGTGTTTACAATTTCCTTACCCGTCCTTCAAAGCACACGTATGGTTTACCGAAGTATAATGTTCTGGCAGGCAGCCCTCAAGTGTTGGAGTACGGTTTCCGTCAATAATATCATCTCTACTCTACACCGGTTACGTTTCTTTTGATCCCTGGAAGGTCTGTTTCTATATTTAATTGGAATCTCTTCTCCGTCCGCGATTTTGTTACTCGCAATGAATGTTTGTAGACGCTTTACTGACTTGAAATATTCGACCCCAAATCATACTTCGTTGGAGGTTGAGTTAGATCCGCTTAGCGACACCGCACTGCTTGTGGGTTCCATGGGGTTAGATACGTGCCTATGCTATTTTTATTTTTACCAGTTACCCAGGGCTTTACGAATTTTGAGCTGTTTCCAGCCATCAAATCCCCACAAGCAGCTAAGGAAATAAAATGTCCACCCGTACAGAACACCGCATGTTAGATTAAAACGGGAAGTCGCCTGGTATTCAGATTCCGCATACTTTAAACTAAGCTCTCCCTTAGCCACGCTGTTCCACCGGGGCTTAGGGAAAATAATCTAACCCACGAGCAGATAGACGAATAAATATTAGATCCAGCTAGGGTTTCCAAAACCCGGCCTTACAAGTTGTAGTCACAAAAAAGAAGACTTTTACTTGATGTCTATTCCTCTATGTCTACGCACATTACTGAAAACTAAAATTATAAATCGTTACTAATGAAATTGTTCACATTTCATTATTAAACCAAATTTAATCGTATATTCATAAAATCGGATACAACTGTCTGCACCTAATTTCGCTCAAATCTAGTCTGTAAGTTTCGAAACAAACGTATTGTTCGCTATTTAAAATAACACCAATGTATGCGTTACAGAAATAGACTAACTAAAAAAAACGTATAATTTCTCAAAATCGATTAATCAGATTTTGATAAAGATTCATAATACAACTTGTTTTAAAAATTACTTTTTTAAGAAAAAAAGTTGAAAAATGCTGTTATTGTTCTTCACCTGACAGGACTCCAATTATAACCTGTTTGAAGGAATTTACGATGTCAGGCTTATACGATTTTTGGTTTAAACTATCTTCACAGCAAAATTAAGGGCATATTTTACAAAAATAAAACCGTTACTCACTGTATGTGGAACATAAATCCTGTAATTCTATTTCCCGTTTCCGCAATTTTATCATCGCTCAGCTACTTCCTTACAACAGTGGCTCCGATCCAAAACAACAAGTTATTGAATAAATAACAGCACAATGCTAAGGCTACTCAGTAATCCGATTTTGTAAAAGAAAATAACGTTAATGTTTTAAAACAGATTTGACGGGTTTGAATATGATAATCTACGTTAAAATCTCCAACTTCCATTCACTCGTCTCTCTCTCTCTCTCTCTCTCTCTCTCTCTCTCTGTTTCACTCTCTTCATTTTCTTTCTCTCTAGCTTTTTCGTCTACCTTACTCTTCTCCCCGATCTTTGTGTGTGTGTGTGTTCCTCTCCCTTATTTCACCATTTATTTCTTTTTTCCTTTTTTCTCTCTTCTTTCTTCTATTTCTTTTTTGCAGCCTATGCAATCCCTTTCTACCTTTTTTAATCTAACTTACGCTTATTTCATTTTTTTCTTCCCCCTTTCTCTCCCACTCCCTCCTACTGTTCTGTCTTCCTCTCATTTCTTTTTCACCCATCTCCTCTCTTTTCATCTCTAAATTTCTCCTTTACCTTACTCTTCTCCCATCGTTCTCTCCCACATTCAGCTTTCATTTCTCTTTCTTCCTGTTCCCTACTCAATCTTCTATTCTCTTACTTCTCTCTCTCTCTTTATCTCTCTCTCTATCTATCTATCTATCTATCTATCTATCTACCTACCCACCTACCCACCTACCCCCCTACCCACCTACCCCCTCTCATTTTCCCTCTCCCTAATTTCTCCTTTTCCTATCACCGACAGACAGACGCTATTGTTAAGCCACACTTACCCTAAAAAAATTCAAACAATAAATGTCCTGTTTGATTAAATTGGATTTTCAGTTGTGATACAGAAAATTTTGCAGAAGAAAAGATAGCATTACTAACACTGCACAGATGAATGGCTTTTTTGGATAACGAATCTGTCCAAGGTATTATTTAAAACAATTTCCATGCCACGTTTGAATTGAACCTAAAATTGTGAATGCAAAAATGCTAACAAACTCACAAAAATATATAAAAATAAACTTTTCAAAGGCCCACACAAACGTGTTCTATACATCATGTTGATGTACTATGATGTAAATGGTTGGGTCTTACAAAAGATTTCCAGTCCAATAACTCCTGAAGAATTCGCATTGAAGAATGTTGCGATCTTTTCAAAACTCTCTGCAGTTGCAAGATATTTTAAAATTGCATTAAACTGAAGAAAGATAAAAATATAAAAACGGAAGAGAAATACTAAAAAAAGGAAATAGTAAACGCTTCATGAAAGAAAAACAATTGTAATTTGTAGTTTAAATGAAGCGGTAAATAAATTGCAACAGAAAAGATTAAAAGCAATTTGAAGGAGGATGAGAAATAATTAAACGACAAAAAAATTCTTCTCAGATATTCCTTAGAATACTTGTTAATGCAAAAATCGAGACATTATTAAAAAACTACGATAAATAAATATTTGAAATAATTCAGTGGTAATTACACCACAACTCTGGGATACATTTATATTGTTGAAAAAAAACCAGGATTTTTGTTACTAGAACTCCTTCTAGAGTTATTTTTGTCGGTTTTGCAGTTTATTTTATTTATATCTAGGCCCATTTCAATGCACAGATAATTATTCATTCAGAGCAAGAATTAACAGATAGAATTAAAGGTCTACTACTTTATTCTCCCTAATTCTCACGAATTCCTTCGGCCTAAGTCTTCAGATGTTATGTCGTAGTCCGGATAAGAAAATAATAGAAGTCCTGACGTTTACCAGGTCGGCAGCAGGCTGGCGAGGTCATCCCTATTTGGAATGGTGAAAAACAAGAGGTTCGTATTTTCTACAAATTAGGTTAGTTTCCTGTTATTTTCACTCGAGCTAGTTGGTGTAGTGAGTGACCTTCCTCGATGTTCTGCCGAACAACGATCATTCGACCTGTATTTATACCCGTAATTATGACGGTACCCATAATTTCTCTGAAATCTATTTTTAAAACCACACAATCAGGATGAAGTTTGTAAGGAAGATGCGATATGGTGCCGACAATATGCCTAAGCAGAAATATGATAGTAAAGCGTACATCATACCCGATATACACGAACGCTGCGAGTATCGAATTTACGGGAGAATCGAGAACTTGTTTTGCAGGCGTAGGCTGTTTGAAAGCCGAGAGAGTAGTTCGGGAATTTAGCGTGCATGTTACGCAGTCTTAGTAAGCGGGACTACGTTGTTTAACTCAGTCCTTGTGTTAAGTTATGACAGTATAGATAACTTTTCTAACTCCAATAAAAAAAACAGCAGAAACATTCACTCCATAATACACTATTTCAGACGCTGTTTTTTTACCTTTAATAATTGGAAGCCATTTTAAAAACAAAGTTGTATAACTTTTTTAATATTTTTTATAGTGATTTCTAATAACAATTTCCATATTTAAAGTTTGCTAAAGTAATAACCTTTCTTAAATTACTCCTCCACAATACACTTATGAATAGCATCCAAAACAACGTAATAAAAAAGGTGTTTCACAATCGCGCAGCACATTGCTGTTTTTCACGTAGGTTAAAAAGTGTGCCGTAACGCTCGATGGACCATATTGCAACTATTCCCTACGAGACAAATGTTAATTAACGAGACAGATTACTCCGCTGTCAGAATAGTCCAGGTTCGCGCTAATTTTAAGATACCGAATCTGGATCGTATTACGATTGGCTCCAAAAGCTCCAATATCCAACAGAAATCCGTTTAAACTTGACCGAATGGTACTCGAACAACCTATAGGCCTACTTACTTAGTGTAACAGTAATAATTTTTAATATTTTAATATTTTAAACGAACAGTCTATCATTTACTGTCTC
The DNA here is from genome assembly GCA_022606455.1 of Callitettix versicolor. Classification (NCBI taxonomy): domain Eukaryota; kingdom Metazoa; phylum Arthropoda; class Insecta; order Hemiptera; family Cercopidae; genus Callitettix; species Callitettix versicolor. Next base: position 66,418,775 of record CM040185.1, read on the forward strand.
GCCAGCGATATTGATTTCATGCAGTACTTGGGAACTATTTTCTTTCAGAAAGGGACGACAATCAATCTTCACGGTAATCTTTAAAAATAAAAGTAAATTAAAACTTTCAAAAAAAACATTTCAGATTAACGAATCGTCGTTAAAAACGGATTTAGAACTTAGATTATCATATTATAACGTTAAACATAATCTAACTTAAAGACATTAACATAATTAGCTCAAACTTAATCACGATTTACGAATAAAACTTTTACCTTTAATGGTTGTAGTTTTGATCTACGACTACGCCTACTGTATTAACTTTCTCATACCTGAAACATAAAGAAGAAAAACCTTTAAAACAGTCACAAATAACATATTTTTTTAATACTTAAGACAGTTGATACTTGATGGAAATCAATACTAATGAAATAATAACACGTCTGTATATTTCCGGAACGTTTTCCTTTGAGTCTTGCCAACCAAGGTTTCATTCGTTAGAGCATTGTCAAAACAGTCACAAATAACATATTTTTTTAATACTTAAGACAGTTGGTACTTGGTGGAAATCAATACTAATGAAATAATAACACGTCTGTATATTTTCGGAACGTTTTCAATTGAGTCTTGCCAACCAAGGTTTCACTCGTTAGAGTATTGTCAAGGTCACTTAAAGTTAAAACAGTAAATACAATATTATATTTTTGCTAGGGAAAACTCACTGTACAGGCCTAAGGACTAGGTGGAAGAAATAATGACCTAGATAATCGTTTAAAAGAGGCGAGTAACCTACATCTAATTGCTCTTCAAAACTAGGTATAGATTTACTTTAAAACTAAAATATTTATGTTAAACTCTCTAAATAATTTAATTCCCTGAATTTGTTAGATACATGTGTATTTTAAATTCAGTATTTTTACAAAAATTACAAACATAATGAACTTTCAAGTGGTTAGTAAACCCATAGTCTTCAACCTTCTATTGTGTTCTTCTATTCTAATTTTAAATTTACGTCCCGTTTGGACTAAATAACTAGCTTTACAAACTTTCCATGTTAATTTGTACACACCAGTTTACAACGACTGGTGTGTAATTACATATTATGCTCATGACAGGTTTTCATACGGACTAGGTGCAGGTTATTTATGATTTTAACCAATCAGTGTCACAATAGAAAACTGGATTTAAAAACAAATTGTAGAAATATGCAAGCAAATAAAATAGTTTATAAGTAGTACACATATTCAAGAAAGACAGTATTTTTGTTAACAAACTTGTTTAAGTATGCAATTATACGTTTGACATTTTAAGCTTTACATAAAAAGCATCAAACGTATGAAGTATGAATATAATTTAATGCTTTATTACTCACTGCCGGTTTCGGCATTTACACGTCACTGACACGTGAAATATAGAGTTGCACAGATACAAACAACTAAGGAAACTAGAATAGCGCAAAGGGTGGAAGTATTAAATAATACGCTGTGCTGATATTAACTTCCCTTTGTTTTGTAATAGTTTACCCTTGGGCCTATATACTGAAAACCCCCGAGCAGTTCCTACCCGACTTCTACAACCGACTCCTTCTCTATTCTAGTTTGCGCACTTATGTTTGTATCTGTAGCTCCGTATTTCGCTTGTCAATGAGCTATAAAACGTATCGAGTAATAAAGCACTAAACGGACTGAAACTGTGTTTTCATTCCATAAAGCTATCGCAGAACACAGCTGCCTCGCTCGTGTGCTGTTTATACGGATTTCCGAACACTAAAATAATATTAAAGTAAATTTAGAGCAAAAAGAGTACAGACGCGTTCTATAACCAGTGTTACTTAAAGTAACTTGTTTTCTAAACAAATAACAAAAATAAACATGTAAATGCAGCCAGGTCGGTTCTAAGTACCTACCGGTACTGACCGCCTGGTTCAGTTTAAAACTCGGTACGCTAGCGACCAGTGTCCGACTGTAGTTAAATTCCGCAACTGTTCAACTATTACCGCCAGCGACCACAGTGTCCGCGTGCAGTTAAAATTCACCTTCCAACTCGGTACGCTAGCGACCAGTGTCCGACTGTAGTTAAATTCCGCAACTGTTCAACTATTACCGCCAGCGACCACAGTGTCCGCGTGCAGTTAAAATTCACCTTCCAACTCGGTACGCTAGCGACCAGTGTCCGACTGTAGTTAAATTCCGCAACTGTTCAACTATTACCGCCAGCGACCACAGTGTCCGCGTGCAGTTAAAATTCACCTTCCAACTCGGTACGCTAGCGACCAGTGTCCGACTGTAGTTAAATTCCGCAACTGTTCAACTATTACCGCCAGCGACCACAGTGTCCGCGTGCAGTTAAAATTCACCTTCCAACTCGGTACGCTAGCGACCAGTGTCCGACTGTAGTTAAATTCCGCAACTGTTCAACTATTACCGCCAGCGACCACAGTGTCCGCGTGCAGTTAAAATTCACCTTCCAACTCGGTACGCTAGCGACCAGTGTCCGACTGTAGTTAAATTCCGCAACTGTTCAACTATTACCGCCAGCGACCACAGTGTCCGCGTGCAGTTAAAATTCACCTTCCAACTCGGTACGCTAGCGACCAGTGTCCGACTGTAGTTAAATTCCGCAACTGTTCAACTATTACCGCCAGCGACCACAGTGTCCGCGTGCAGTTAAAATTCACCTTCCAACTCGGTACGCTAGCGACCAGTGTCCGACTGTAGTTAAATTCCGCAACTGTTCAACTATTACCGCCAGCGACCACAGTGTCCGCGTGCAGTTAAAATTCACCTTCCAACTCGGTACGCTAGCGACCAGTGTCCGACTGTAGTTAAATTCCGCAACTGTTCAACTATTACCGCCAGCGACCACAGTGTCCGCGTGCAGTTAAAATTCACCTTCCAACTCGGTACGCTAGCGACCAGTGTCCGACTGTAGTTAAATTCCGCAACTGTTCAACTATTACCGCCAGCGACCACAAGTGTCCGCGAGTAGTTGAGTTTCGCATTGTTCGACGCGATAGTGCGTTATATTTTCTCTCTACATCTTAACTAAATCCGACAACCAGTTCGGTGCTAATTAAAACACTGTTTCTTTACAAGTCCATTCTCTAAGAGTTTCCATCAGTCAAAGTCTGTAGTTTAGTGGCAGTGACTTTCCTGACCGCAGTGATTGATCACCGCCGACTGTACAGAGCGTAGGACATCCCGAACATCTTGTCAGAGAGGTCAGCTAGTCTGTACGATTTTGACTGTTCAAAATGAATATCTGTATTACCAGATTGGTCCTCCGCAGAGGCTGTAAAGTGGTAAAGTTAATTTTCAGAACTGATTTTATTGGATTAACTTCCTTCCTTTACAAAACACCTAGTTTCAAAATGACTAAGACATTTAAAACTTTACAACTTTTATCGTAGACTACACATTTTAAGGAAATGATTTCACCACTAAAATCTTCATTAATTTGCGTTTAAAATTAACCATAAAAACGAAAACTGATGGTAAACTTTTTTCACTATAGCCAGCTCAGAAAATCGTTTAAATTATACGTTTTTTTACCGGTTTTTATTAGGCCGACCCGAAGTAAAATGGCGTTTATCAATAAACAAATATTAATTAATTAACTTATTTATATAAAATACGTTATACTAGAGAACAAACTGGTTGAAATTTACGTGGGGTAACTTTTATAATACCCTTGCATAATTGTGTATGTGTGTGTGTGTGTATTTGTGTGCGTGTGTGTGTGTGTGCGCGCGCGCGCGTTAGAGTGTTTTTGTGTGCGTGCACGAGTGCGTATGTATATGTGCGTGAGCGTAAGGGCGTGCGCGCGTGTGTGTATGTGTGCGTGTACATGAATATGTGTGTGTGTGTGTGTGTGTGTGCATGTGCGAACCTTGAGTAGATTATGTAATGTTGATGAGTTAAAGGTATGATGGGTTAGCTCAGCTGCCTTAGCCGAAATTTCTGCTTCAAACAAAAACCCCGACATTTTTAAGTCAACAAACGGGGACGCCACTACTAAGAATACAGGCGTAAAACAAGGACATCTACAGGCAGACCTTATCGCCTACGTACAGAATAAATTTAAACTTTTCAAAATGTCTGAAAGTAATAATTTGTGTCAGTAAGTTGCCGCATATATCTGGATAAGGTAATAGAAAAAGAATAAGAAAACATAACAGGAAAATAAGATAGCAACATTCCCGTTTCCGTATTTTCCTGGCAGATAATATATGGGCGCACAATGTTTTCGTATTTCGTTGCCTAGCAACCAAAGAATTATCAAACATGTTATATTTTAAGATGCAGAAACCACTGACACTGTCTTGAAACGTTCTTCCCCGTTCAGTATTGAACGTATTAGTCGGGTTGAAGGAATGAATTGCTATAAAATAAATCACTGCACGCAGCTGTTTAGCTGCTTAACATCACAATTTTTATTTTACTCACTTATGAAGCATCTGATTTCACCATCGTAATCAGCCTTTTACCTGCACGGTCATACTTCAAATTACAATGAAAATACAAAACTGAACCCTGGACGCCGTCAGATTCATTTCAGCATAGCTTAGTCCATGGATTTTTCATATTTAAAGTGCTAAATTAAGCAGATTTTAACGATGGTGAAATGATATTTTCAAAATTATATAAAAACGTTTTATTATTTAAAATGATTACCATTTTAAAAAGATTAAGACGATGTTAAAGAATGTAAAGACGTTGTTTTAACTTATTCAAACGTCTTAGTAAAATCGATTTTCGTTTCCAGATTACATCAAGTCTGACTAATGAACGCTAGAATGCGCGCGTGCACACACACATACACACACACACACACACACACACACTCACACACATTTTTAACAACCTCATAGATCAGATTATAAACTAGAAGAAGAGATTATACAACACCAGGCACTGCGATTGACGAACCCATTGTGCAACTAAACTTCTTAATTAGCAGTTAGCAGATTGGTGCCTTTAGTAAGTTCCATTAATAAGCCTACACTGAATAGCTCATCTTGCTGGAGGTGCTCATGGTAATGTAAAAACAAATACCCTTAGCCTCTTGCTTGCAAGATCCTTACAGTTATAAGTCCTGCAGTTTCCTCCTCTTTACTCCAAAACATACACACGGTTTTTCCGCGATAAATACCTATCCTGTTCATGTGCATCCCCAATATTTTTCTGTGTTGTGTTCTGCCCAAATTGTCTGCCACCCCTCTAAGCCCTCCACGAGGAATCTTACCTAAGAGGCGCTTACTATGGGTATGTCCATGAAGGTTATCCCATCTTGCCTGGTGCTTGTTAATCCACCTACTGATAGCAGACCCGGCCAACGACAGAGAGGTCCCTAAATCCGGCTCGGGTCCGATAAACTCAGATCCAGATCCAGTCAGTCTGCTTCATTACCCTCTATCCCCTTATACGCCGGAACCCAGTGAAGAGTAACCCGGTAACTGAGGTTCTCCCAGATCAGCTTGGACTGAATTATAGGACCCGCAGTGTTTTTATTGCTGTCTGACTACCGATATGAATATGAACATGAGCCTTCTTGAAGGCCTGTTTCAAATTCTCCTGTAAGCAGTCATTAATGGTCAATACTTCAGCCCGGAATACTGTTAATAGTGTCACTGGGCAACAACTTTCTTTACCCCTGTCTTATCATGATGCAATTTAACTGGATACAATTTATCCAGTTTGTAAATTGTTCATAACATTATTTTTTTTAACTGCTGCACATCTAAAAAACTGTTGATTAATGAAACACAACCTGAACTAGAACTCTGATTTATTTTTTTACGAAAGGTTTATTTTAGCGTGAACTTGGCTGTGTAAATACGCAACTGGACCGTACACACTGACCTCGCCAGCTCACATACTGAACAACATAATCTAAATAAGTGCAGCTTTACCTCATTACTCGATGTGAGATTACAAAGGTTACATACTGGAGCGCTAGTTGTAATTTGCTTTCAAAGTTGAAAGTACCGTTCAATATAATTATATTTTACGCTAGTTGGCGTATCCGACGTTACTCGGGCATTTCAGACGCAGGCAGTCATTTTCCGTTCATTTTTAACGACAAAGTGTAGCAAAACTCCGTCATAAAGCAATACAATTCTGCGTTAAGGGATATAAAGGAGATTGGGTGGCTTCCCGAAATCTCATGCAAGCAGTTAACCTAATTTCCCTTTTATTGATAATGTCAAGTCTGCAAAGTTCCATAAAAAAGTACCATAAGAGGTGAGAAGGAAAATAGGATGATTTTTTTTTCTAAATTTGTTTATTATTTTTTTTATTACATGCAATTACAACTAGTCTAAGACTATCTAGTAATATTTTTCAGTCTACTGTCTGTGTGGTGAAAAATATTCCAGAGTCGCCCTTCACAATAAATTTACACTTAAATCATGTTTATCAATCCTGCACCAAGTCAAAAGGTTTCTTTCTCTTCAGTCTCCTCACTTGTAGTACGTTGCCCAAATGTACTACCTCTACAGTTTGATGTTCACAGAGCCTTGCTGCATGTTTTCCAGCATACCTCTTCGGCCACTAAACGCTCCTTCAAATCCCGATGGATATCAGCATTGCGGATATACCACGGTGCTCCGACTAGGCTATACTACGAAGCACTTTGTTCTGAAATGTTTGTATTATTTTGATGTTACTTTTCTTCGTGCATCCCCACAATTGAATGCCATAGGTCCAGACGGGTTTCAGGACCTGCTTATACAGAAGCAGTTTATTTTGTACGGACAATTCAGAGTTCCTTCCGATAATCCAATACGTTTGTCTGTACTTCATTCCAAGTTGTTCGCGCTTTTTTTCACGTGAGACTTCCAATGAAGTTTAGCATCCAGAGTCTTCCCTAAATATTTAGCCTCGTTTGCATGCAGAACAATTTGTCTGTTTATCATTACTGGCTGACACACTTAATGCTTGTTAGTAAAGTTGACATGAGTTGATTTACCCTCATTCAGTTTAATTCGTCATTTTCTAGTTCATATTTCAATATTATTGATAGCTAATCGCATTTAGGTGATGAACTAATATTTATAACGTCAAGTTTGCAAAACGTCATCTTAACGTACCGAACTTCTGCTTTAAGAAGTGAAAAGAGAGATGTGGGGTGGTTTTCCGAAACTCATTTAGGCAGTGACCTGATTTCCCTCTTATTGTTAACGTCAAGTTTGCAAAACGTCATCGTAACGTACCGAACTTCAGCTTTAAGAGGTGAAAAGAAGGATGTGGGATGGTTTTCCGAAACTCATTTAGGCAGTGACCTGATTTTCCTCTTACTGGTAACATCAAGTTTGCAAAACGTCATCGTAACGTACCGAACTTCTGCTTTAAGAGGTGAAAAGAGAGATGTGGGGTGGTTTTCCGAAACTCATTTAGGCAGTGACCTGATTTCCCTCTTATTGTTAACGTCAAGTTTGCAAAGCTCCATAAAAAACCGAAATTCTGATATAAGAGGTTAGAAGGAATGGGGTGGTTTTCCAAAATTTCATGAGGGAGATGATCTAATTTCCCTTTTATTAAATTCGAATTTGTAAAGCTGTTTCGAAAAGTACTGTTTTAAGGGATGAGAAGGGGGTTGGCTACAACAAATAATTGGGCTTACCACATCTACAAGCCAAATTTGATCAAACACTTCTATTGGTGTAGACTTAAGCGATACAAACAGAGAAACACACCACCACTTTAGGGCCCGAAGTCCACTACTCCCTTTTTAGTATTTACACTCTTTTCCGAATTATTATTATGAATTTTATTATTATGAATTTTATTATTTCATTGAAAAGTACTGTTTTAAGGGATGAGAAGGGGGTTGACTACAACAAATCATTGGGCTTACCACATCTACAAGCCAAATTTGATCAAACACTTCTATTGGTGTAGACTTAAGCGATACAAACAGAGAAACACACCACCACTTTAGGGCCCGAAGTCCACTACTCCCTTTTTAGTATTTACACTCTTTTCCGAATTATTATTATGAATTTTATTATTATGAATTTTATTATTTCATTGAAAAGTACTGTTTTAAGGGATGAGAAGGGGGTTGACTACAACAAATCATTGGGCTTACCACATCTACAAGCCAAATTTGATCAAACACTTCTATTGGTGTAGACTTAAGCGATACAAACAGAGAAACACACCACCACTTTAGGGCCCGAAGTCCACTACTCCCTTTTTTGTTACAGAAGATAACCAAATAGTTGTTGTTGTTTCCTGTGGTTAGCCCGGACTCCAGTCCATCAGCCTCCTTGCCTCCCAATACAGCCGAGCGAAGCTCTTCTGTCGTCTCGAATCAGCATTCAATCCAGGACATGTCAGCAGGTGTTCCTTGTTCATATTTGAGTTCGTCTCTTGGCACAGAGGGCACATTTCAGAGGAGTAGACTCCAATGTGCTTCAAGTGAGCGGCGAGGCAGTCATGACCCGTGACAAGACGGAAATGTGCCACTGACTGTCTCCTTGGTTTTTCCTTCAGTCCATCCCATTCCTCATCTATATTTTCCCAGCGTTTGCCTTTTGATATGCTCTTCATTTTCTCCATCTGCTGTTTCTTCATTTTACTTTTGACCATGGTTTTTACCTTATTTGGATTAGGCAAATGTTTGTGTTGGGGTAGGAGTGAACCTTTCTTTGCCAGCTCATCTGCAGCCTCATTTCCTGGCACACCTACATGAGAAGGGATCCACTGGAACACTATATTTCTGCTTAATTTTTGAAGCATTCGTAACATTTGATGTATTTCTTTGAGACTGTGGCCGGCTGATGATGATAGGGCCTGCACTGATGTCTTGGAATCTGTCAGTATTACACAGTTTTGGTGTTTATGCAAAGTGTTCAGCAGAAGGAGAAGAGCCTTAGATATGGCTTTTCATCTCGGCGTCAAAATTCGACCTGTTCAGTGGAGGGAGAAATAGGGTGTGTACACTCCCACTCCGGTGCTTCCGTCATCATACTTGGATCCATCTGTGTAGATTCTCAACCACTGGTCAGAGGGGTATCTTTCTTCTATTGTGGAGATGGCCAGTTGTCGGAGAAGCGATGGGGGCCATCTCTCTTGTTAACTTCCTCAACCAAAGACAAACTTATGTCTATCTCCAGAAGGTGAATTGGGTTAGTTGGTATGGTATATGGTTCTGTAATGGATATCTGTTTATTGCCATTGAGGTATTCTGATATTAAGGAAATGGGATTATTATGTTTTTTTAATGTATTGCTTCTGGAGGCGGATTTGGTCCATGATGTCTGAGGCAGTCCTTGCAGTTCCAAGTATGTAACTACCGGGGGACAAAATTACTCGCGTCCGCAGCAAACCTTAAGCTGTAGGCCTACGTGTCCCCTGGGTGGTGCTAAATGAGTAACAGTGCTGGCATGAGCCATCCCAATGCAGTTAACCAAATATTCAATGTCTAATTTCATTAAAATCGGTTAATTAACGGAGCAAAGAGGTTTCTATTTCAACTCGACCGGTCAGCGTATAACTTTATATACATATGCAGTACGTGTGTGTATATATATATATATATTTCTTTGCTTGTTACACAGTTTTGACCAAACGCATTGACCGATTATTTTAAAATTTGGTATACGTGTAAGATTTTTCCCATTCAATTCCGATTCAAGGTGGAGGCATCTGATTTACGATGACTAGTGTAGGCCTACGCAGATTATGGCGAACTCATAGACCGATTGTTTTGAAATTTCGTATGAAGCCAGAATACTACAAAGCCAGAACGACGTATATTTAAAAAAAAATCCCCCATTCTCTTCCGTTCCAACACTTCGGCCTCTAACGTAACGATTATGTAAGTACGCAGTTTTAGCCAAACGCAATGGCCGTTTTGGATCTTGGTAAAAAGGTACACTGTACAAAGCCCGAAAGAAGTATGTGTAAGTCTTTTCTAATTCAAAATGGCTCCCTCTAAAAAAAACAAACAAAAAATAAAAAAATATCGAGAAAAAACTAGTGTGTACCGACAATACCCACTGAGAAGTAGTTCCTCGGACATAAATTTTTGCACAAACAATGTAAAAGAATTTTTTAAAATTACCAGCCTTTATAAAATAATAACCTGTAAACTTTTAAATCAACGAAACATTTCTTTCTGGAATTCAATAAACCCTATAAGTAGGCTACTGTGTGAAAATGAAAATAATAGGCTATGTTATTTTTGCTATTGTGTTGCTTATAACGTCTTTACGAATTTCAATTTCCTGACGTTCATTAAATCGGTACCATTTCAAAACAAATCAATTGTAACTTTTCACAGGATATAACCAAAAAAAAATTATTTTTTTGTTTGGATACATATTTAAACTACCTCTACAGAATTTGTACTCATATTTAATTATAAAATAGCATAGAACCTATAATTTAAGAATAAATAATAAAAATATAATACATTTTAGTTCATAACCTGCAAATACTTAGGTCTACATGTTTTAAATCAGTTTAGGTTAAAGTTAGGAAGTAAATAGGTTATGTTTTGTTTGAAATTAAACAATTCATGCGATGTTAAACGATTACGAAAAAAAATAAAAGTATTTTCATGGGATTGAAACACTTTTTTAGGCCTACAATATTTTAATAAAGTGTTAAATGAACAATGTGTTTTTGTAGGGATAACAAAGGTTAATTGTAAAAGGCCGCCATATAGCAGTGGAACTAAGTGATTATATCAGAAATATTGCCTAAATTGACCGTTGGACTCTTGTGTGTATTCGTAAATCCTCGTCATATTTCGTAGTATCTGTGTGTCGTTTTTTCGCTTTACTTCAACGATGTCAGTTTACGTACAGACATTGTGTACAGAGCTGTAAGAAGTAATCACTTCAAAACCAGTTTTCATTTTAAAACAAATCGACAAAAAAAATGATATTTGTCACAAATTAAAAATATTATACATTCTTGTTTCTGCTATTCGAGATTTTGGCGAAATTTCACATTTGCCCAACTCACTGAAGCTGCTGACGACAAACACAACGCAGCCGGTGTTAATTTGCTTAAAGTCATAAACGAAAATCGATTGCTATTCACATCGTGATAGAAGCGAGCGAGCGTGGTTGATTGCGCAGTAAATTCAATATAAATTTAATCTTCTTTCCTAATATTGTTCTATTTGTACTTAATTCCAGTAATGATTTATTCAGTTAAACAAACCTTGTCCCAGCACTCTGCTATCCACTTTTTTGGGTCTTTATTCAGAATATTGATTTTCACAAAATCGTTGCGCACAAATCGAGAATTGTTTCCGTCCAATTAACTTCATCCATTAAGTCCTATTCACCTCAGGGTGGTAATGGTTAGAACCTTATTGATCCGAATGCATTTAATTACATTTAATTGCAAGGACGATAATAACAGCGTGTCCACCGATGGATGTTATACGAAACAAATTGCATTCTTCGTATATTCCTTTTATGCAAATTTATATTTTTTCTTCGTTTATTTTGTTTTATCTTACCCACTTTTGAAATTCGGATTTCATTATGACAAACACCATCAAAATATGCACATATTACCATTTTAAACGTTCAAATCGCATTGAAAATATGAAAATAAACCATAACCGCCGTCAAAACTGTCTTAATTTCAACGGATTTTGAAAATCCAAAACGCTAATTTATGCAGTTTTTAACGCTGATTACAATGGTGAAACCAGATCTTCAAAAATATTGTAGACAAAAATGTTACGTTTTTTTAAAGATTTCAAATGGACGCCATTTTGAAACTGTTGAACGAATTTTGTTGGTTAAAAAACTTAAAGCTGTTAACAAAATTGATTTGTGGGCCAAGTTTGAATCAGATATGATTACAGAAACAATAAAATGTTTGCAAACGTTACACTTACAGAAAGGATTGACTCTAATTATCGAATGGATAAACACTGCCTGTCTACTTCATAACTAATCGACTTATCGTTTAAACGCTAGGAGTGCGTAACAGATATACATCACTTGTTCTACGGCCCTTGTAACATTTTGAAATACAATGTTAGTAATACGTTAAAGAATAAATATTTCAAAAGGTGAATATTACATTATCAAACTTAACGCGATGAAAATGTATTGAAAATACGAGGTGTGTTCAGAAAGTAACGAGAATTTTAATTTTTTGAACAAAATATTTATTTATTCTTTAACATTGATGTTGTCGCCTTCAAAATAGTCACTGTTGGAGATTATGCACTTGTGCCAGCGCTTCTTCCAATCCTCGAAACACTTCTCAAACTCGATCTTTGAGATATATATAGCCTTAGTTCTTTCAGCGATGCGCTTTTAATGTCATATACGGCTGTAAAACGACGGTCCTTTAAGGTTCTCTTTATTTTTGGAAATAGGAAGAAGTCACAAGGAGCCATGTCTGGCTGGCGAATATGGAGGTTGAAGCATCGTTACAGTACTGTTTTTGGCCAAAAATTACAACAAGCAGTTACAACAAGTAATGAAGTGTAACTGGTTCATTATCGTGGTGCAAAAGCCATGGATTGTTTTTCCACAGATCCGAGCGTTTTTTTTCGGATTGCGTCACGCAAACAGCGTTGAACTTGTAGGTAGTACTCCTTATTGACCGTTTCACCTGGTGGCAGGAATTCATGATGTACTATGCCATTAATATCGAAGAACACAGTGAGCATAACCTTCACGTTCGACCGCACCTTTTTCAGTCTTGGCGAGCCAAAATGCCTCCACTGGGATGATTGAGCCTTAGTTTTGACGTCATATCCGTAAACCCATGTTTCGTCACCTGTTATAATACGTTTCAGTAATTCTGCATCGTCTTTGACTTCATTTAGTGACTCCTGAGCAACTTCCATTCGCCGCTGTTTTTGTTCAAAATTCAACAATTTTGGAACGAATTTTGATGCCACGCGTTCCATACACAAAACATTGGAAACAATGGCATGACATGATCCAATCGATATTTCACCATCATCAGCGACCACTCTAATTGTGATTTGGCGATTGTTCATAACAATTTCTTTCACTTTTTCCACGTTTTCATAGGTTGTTGATGTGCTGGGGCGTCCAGGGCGTTCGTTACCTTCAACGTCTTCACGGCCTTTTTGAAAACATTTATACCAATCGTAAATTCTTCATTTACTCATAGCAGACTCACCATTGACCTTTGTTAACATTTCACACACTTTGTTACACTTGATTCCATTTTTTACGCAAAATTTGATACAAATCTTTGATCCATTTCTTTTAACAAACTAAAATCGCCTAGCTCATAAAAACACGTCTAACCTTAGCGGCTTTCGCAGACAAAGTCACAAATGAAAACAACTGAAAATTTTATCATAATTCAAGGGCATGCATACCAACATAATTAAAAAAATGTTTGACAATCGGACTCTTCAAGCCCGCGAAATTTAAAAATTCTCGTTACTTTCTGAACACACCTCATAATAGTTATTTTTTAAAACGATATTAGTTTTTAATTAAACGCTTAACAGCTCACGATATTGGTGGCATTGGTGGACGCCAAATGTTTACAAAAAAATAACATTGATTATTTTGTGCAATTGAAAAATTGTGTGAAGCTTTTAATGTTAACTTTGACAAGAGGAATGAATAGAAAAAAGTCTGCCGAACGGAAGAATGTAAAGGAAATATGTAACGTTCGCAACTCCCTCCTCGCTCCATTTCTGTCTCTTTAATTTTTTCCCTCCTTTTCGATAACAGAACGTATTATATGAAAACGGTTGTGTTACTTTCGTTTCGACATTTTTCCTTAGTTGATGAACACGGGCACGTTGTAACCGCTTTACATTCAGAATTAATAAAAACCTTTATAATAATTGTTGTTGATATTGCTAGTTATGGATAATTCAAGTATTGATAGTGGTGATTCAAGTTATATAAAGTGCGACCCAGGTACTAACGAAATTAAAAGGTAATTAAAAAATATAAAGTACTGCAAATAATTATTACAAATAAACTGTTACACACACACATATATATATATATATATATATATATATATATATATATATATATATATATATATATATATAGGCATTCCATTACTATGCAAAACTTATTATTCGTACACATTAAAGAAATATTTACGCCTACACATATTTATGGTACATCGTTTCATTTGTCCTGTTTTTAACGTCTATTCAACAGTTGTATTAGTTCGCTTAATGTTCACCAGGCAGCAGGAGTTACAACTAGTATATTCAATTTTGTTCTCATTGCGAACTTTAGTTGAGTCCGTTAAAACGCTTATTAAACATCAAAAATGTACAGCGTTCACTTTTGTAGCCTAATAGGATAGGGTTGTTGCATCCGTTACTCAGGGAGGAATTAACTTGACGACGTTGTTCGCGAGTTAAAAATTTAAAATCTTTGACAAACTAAATATTTTTTTCTTAAAATCTAACCCATCAATATGTAAACAGTGCAAGAACATTACAGAACTTGCTATCATTAAATTATTCCTTAAACAGTTCGGTTCGAAAGATTTCTCAAAATTAGTTCATCAGGTATTACTAACATTTTGGAAATTTATAAAAATTCATTACACAAGTCAGTGCACCAAATTTTAAAGGCATTAATAATGCCTTTATTTAAAATAAGAATAAATAGAGAAAAAAGCATTATGCGAGCAAAATTTATTTTTGTTTTTTTCTCTTTTTGGAATAGTTGCTATTATTTTTTTAAGTGTATAATTCCTTAAGCCCAGATACGGCAGATTTTGCGGTTCAGTGAAATCGAATTGAAAGTAATTAATCGAAAAAGTGAAGCATACATAAAACAGCTGATAGTTGAAACAGCTGGTTATCACAGAAGTGATAGTCGTTACAGTAATACGTATTAAAAATCAAGCGACTTGACCATAGATAGACTACTTAGTTCGAGTACTGAAAGGCGAGAATAGAATAAATATTAAATAAAATAATGGTAAAAATAGTACTTTAAAAATTTTAGAATAAATAAAAGAAGTGAAATGTTACTAACTATAAATTTTGGTAATAATAACAGAAACTATAATGATAGAAAAGTGTTGTATTTGACACTAAAAACAAAAAAATGTATAATATCGATGATGACGTCACAACCGACGCGTAATTACATTTTTGAAGTGAATACTACTTTACGCCCTGTACGGTAATTTTTGAATTTTTGTGGTGCAATAAAATCAAACTGAAAGTAACACAATCGAATTTAATTAAGTTCTTAAGTGTTTTTTACTTCAACGTTGCGTATTCTCTTAGTCTTTTACGCACCACTTAATATTTCCTTTTAAACTTGCGTTTTAAACAAAATAACCTAATGAAGCGATTTCGAAAAAATACCAATTTTAGTTTTTTTGTATGCTACGTAATCGAATTTTTCGGAAATATAGAGAACTATACGCTTTTTTAGTAACATAAGGCTACCTTCGAGCGAATTTTTTTCAAAATCGTTACAGCTGATGTTGAGAAAATCCTCTTCTTATAGACACTGTCGGCCACACTGAATCTATCTCCTGTAAGATTCATCCTTCACGTAATTATCTTGTTCTTCGCTAGGAATGATGTAATTATGTACAGTACATATCTCAGCCTTTACTAGCTTCAAACACTGCATATTTGTTAACGCGTTACAAAATACTTCCATTTTCAAAACATTTACCGCACTGCAACGGGCGTTAGAGTACAGTAAAAAGTTTTGAAAATGGCAGTACTCCAAAACGAGTCAACAAATATAAAGTGTTTGCAGCTAGGAAAGGCAGAGATATGTACTCCACAAAATTATAAGATTTATGTTATTTAATGATACATTGTACTCGACTTTTAAAGATCTTGTATATGAATCTTAACCGCGAATGTTCTCTGCAAATAGGTGTAACTTTTAACTAAATATTTAATATTAAATATCTACTGAACCACTTAGTGGAACAATGAAATAACTAACTGTAACCCTATTTTTCACAAATTAAAATAACTGTCTACAAATTTTTTTGGTCGACTTATGAAAAAAACCTTAAACATAAGTAACGTTTTTTTATATAAAGAGAAACCTTTTATGAGTTCACATGTAAAATTTATTTTTCCATAAACCCTATAATTTTTGTTTTTGTTTTTTAATAAGTTATTCTTTTTTTTCGCTCATTAAGCTAAAATATAAATTTGTATGGTAAACAATTCTCATTTATCATCTAATCATGTTACATTGACATTACGTAAGGTTCAAATCATTTACTAACCATTTAAAAAGTATTTAAAATACAGATTTATTCTAAAATAAAAGTAAAAGTTTTACAGATAGGTACAGTTTAGTAACGATAGTATGTTTTATTAACCCTCTTCCGTATGACCTTTTGGTCTTCCACAACAAAATGTTCGTATAAAATTTCCTTTGCAGTTCAGTAATGTACTTTACTATTTGTTTTATATCATTAATCTTTTTTCATTGATTCCCACAGAACCACCATAAGCTTTGTCGGATGGAAAATGCAATTCTATGGATTCACCTTCAAAAGTCTAAAAACATCTTCTTTCATACCTTCAATAAACTCTGATGCACTTATGTATCCTTTTGATTCAGAACTCTACTTAAGCTGCTTATATTTACTTATTAAATTTGTTTTGTTTTAAGAGTATCTTGTTAATTTTTGTTTAATGACTTGTGTTTTAATTACCCCTTAATTACAAAAAAGCTTGATTAAAACAACTACCTACGATACAATTTTGACAATAAACGGCTACAAAACAACTTTGAACAATAAACGATACAATTTATAAAATAAACTCACAAAATGAGGAACACTGCACTGAACATAAACAGATGACTACAACAAACTGTCTATCAACAGCTGTAAGTTTGCAACCACCAAACCGGCCACTAGCGCCGTGTTGAGTGGAATAATCTCCTTGTTCCACTCACCACCTTACAAACACATGATTCTAACTGATGTAGGATTATAGACTTGTTCCCTTTTTCCGCTCAGCAAGTATGCATACATTTAAGACACAAAAAGACTTTCAGTTCACTTTACAGGAAAAATCGAGTTATTCCCTTTTTTGTTATTTTGAGGCGAAAAGCGCATTGAGGCTATTATCGCCTCCCTAAATGTAAGTGTGTGTGTTAGACTCGGGTACCACGAAGTACGTCTAAATCCTCTCAATAGGTTCAGCTAGGCTGCACCCCCCTACGGATCCCTTTTCTACACAATGGTTCAATTAGAAAGTTCTGCTTCAAGATATTCTTTAACTTTCTTCTGTCTACCTAAATTAAACATTTCAAATCCCTGCGTGCCGCGCGAGCGCCCCCCCACACACAAACAAACAAAGAAACACTTCCTGTTATTAATATACATAGACAAAAACATAAAATAAATCACAGAGTTCCAAATCATTTTCGATCGGAAATTCACTGACAACACTTATAATGCAATACAACGAAACTAACACAAAGTTTGGACATTCGATTAATCGAACCGATTGTTTCGAATTCAATTTAAAAAGTTAGCCTGTTGTTCCTGGATTGTTTAATTTTATCGGAACAATTGTGTCGGCAATGCGCGACCGAGTTAACTGTTATTATTACCGTTATCACTTACAATTTAAAGTTTACACATTCAACTGTACTCGCCCACGTAACTGTGCAGCTTCATTAAAACTGTTAAAAGTAATTAGAACAACCGTCTAGAAAGAGAATCACTGTATTAATTAATTTCAATTCAGTTCGGATAAGAGAAGTATATTAAATCACGGCACGCAGCTGTATCGTTGACGTGACAGCATAATAATCAACTTCAACATTTAAGCCTCGGTTAACCGGACTCGGATCAACCGAAATACTGATTATCCGAAATAGAAAAATTCTTTAAAAAATAATAAATAATGATAACTCCCGAGCCTAAATATAGCTTCAGTGCCAATCCTCAACCCTCCCCCACACCCACAACACTGAATTAGTAACTAGCTGACAATACAGAATTGTAGATCGCGCTAGAATTTTTTGAATGCGCTAAAAAAATTTGATTAATACAGCGCATCAATGCCGGCTGACGTCCTGCTAATGAAAAGCTCGAGGGACAGCGCTGCTCGAAAACATTGCGAGAGGCATAAGAAATAAACGATTTTTTTATGAATAATTCATACGCTATATTCATATGCTATAACCCATCTACCTTAATTACAGTATACAGTGTATTGATGTAAGCCTAAAAATGTAACTTTTGTAACATTAAGGCCAGGTGAGCATCTAATGCGGAGTGGAGCTGTGCTTAGCTGTGGCAAGCGGAGCGAAATGAAGATGAACGGCAACCAGAAGCGGAGTTCAGTCAATTTAAATAACGAATTTGTATCTTTTAAATCTAAATATGTATGCTTAATGTAACGGGTTCTAAGAACTACTATGTTTAAAACCTAGAAAACGATAAATAATAAGTTTGGCGGCGTGGACAGAGTCGGCTTCAAAACCGAACTAGACAAAGTCGAAGTTGTGCGGAGCACAGTCCAGTGACATCACTTGACTCCGCTCACATCCGTTACTTTTACAGTTGCCGCACTTACGTTAAAACAATAAGTTAAGTTTTGAATGCGTAGTTCGCTCCGCATTGACCTCCCGGTCTAATAAAGAACATAAGTGGCCCAGGAAAAGGGGTTACAATTATTTGATTTTCTATTTTTTTTATTAATATTTAGGTATGAAAAAGTATTACATGCGCCGAAAAAAATTGTCATCCGAAAACTTCTTTCCCTACTTTGTTCCGGATAATCGGGACTTGTACTGTATTGTAAAACTAATTAAATACTCATTTCAAG
>CM040185.1:66440039-66465039 GCA_022606455.1 Callitettix versicolor
CTAACGTGTGGAAAGAATTTCCAAAAATAATTAGTTTTCTCTTCACTTTTATTAAAAAAAAGTGATTTCACCAACATAATCACCATTAAAATCTACATATTTAAACTGTCATTGTATACAATGAAATTACAATGAAAATAGGAAAACGATCCCTGACTGCCGTCAAATTCAAATTCAATTTCTTAATCTCAATGGACATTGAAAATAAAAAAAGCTATTTTTATGGCTGCTTATTGTGATCAAGGATCTCGGTGGTCGATTTGCTGCATCTCTGAATTGCGCACCACAAGGCTTTCTGTTCGAGCCGCAGTTGCTCTCGTTGCTTTGCCCTTACCGTTAACACTAATCCCTCATCCTCATTACTCTAACTGGCATACAATATCGACGCTAGAAAAAAAAATGAAACAGTTTTTCAAAAAAAATGTAAGATAAAAACGTTAAGGATTTCTTAAGATTTGAAATGACAGCTATTTTGAAATTGTAACACAAATCTAAGTAGTTAACACATTAGTCCAAGGTGTTACTATAATCGATTTTTGTGCCAGGTTTGAATTACACCAAAAGCAATCAGTAAAATATTATTGTGTACAATATTCAGCAAGATTATAAATGAATTAATCCCCTACCACATAGGCAACTCGTTTATCAGTAATGTACAAAACGCGTTTGAGAATTTGAAGGGGCATTTGAAAACAATCACATATTTATTATTCTAAAATTTCTCTTTAAGCTGTTATAAGGGTGAGACTCAAACGCGAACCTGTCCGAATCTGAACACGCTTTAAGAAGTAGTTAAACTATGTGCGCGCGCGTTTGTGTAAATCTTTAAAAAATCAAGTTTTCCGTCTTAAATATTTTTGAAAGCTAAAAACTGCAATATTAATTTTCAAAAACCGTTCCATTTACGAAATTATATTCTAAACGCATTTACAGTTTATTTTAGTATTTTTATTGAAATTTAAAAGTTTAAAATGCTAGTATATGCTGATTAATGCGGTGAAATCCGAATTTCAAAAAATTATAACATAAAACAAATTTCGCTTCCATCACGTCAGCGAGACTTTTGCGTGCAGCCATTACTGTCAACGTTTAATGTCTTTTCGATCCAAAAATTATTTCCACTGTGTATACAAAACATTCAATCACACATAAACTACACGTAACGTAATGAAATGGGTGGGGCCCATCTTTTACGTTATCTTATTCAATATATCAGCTGTATTTAAGGGACATAAATAAAGCCACACCCTGTGTCACGGTATAAGACGATTGCATAACTGCAAAAAAGACGATTAAAAGTTTATACAGATGCACTGTGGTTTCTTTCATACCGGTTTTGTTTTTTATGTGCTTTTTGTCTGAAGTAAGCCTGAGCAGAAAAACTTGAAGCATATATTGTATTTCTAGTTTCAATGAACAAAAACAATTTTTTAAATAAAATTTTACGTTACTAATTATATCTTACACCTGTAATGAAAAATTAAAGTTCTGTTAAAAGGAAAAATGTAACAAACGAACTGGCCAACAGAAGTGAAAAATTAAATATTTAAGCAATCAATGTCCACTGCTGATTTGTATTGTTGCAATTATATTATTGAACTTATTGGTAATTTGAAATCACACAAAACGGAACTTAACAAAAATGGACACTTATCTATACCATACACGAATATAAAACACCAGTCTTGTACACAATATCCAATTGTTAATGCTCTACGAATTGTAATAACTGGGCTGGGCATGTATGCAACGGCGTTAGTTAATAATTTAATTATTTAATAATAAAATTATTTATATACAGTACAATGTGCAAGATATGTTTAACTGTAAACGTTCTAAATTTATGCTATATGGATCGGGTGTCTGGAATAATAGCGTTAATTATAATTAAAATATTTATTATTGAACTTATATATATAATTTTGAACAAATAAATTGTTAAATATAGAAAAGTTTAAATCAAAAACAGATTATGAATTTGTCTCGCTTTCTTTCATCAGTGGCACTGAGCCAAGAATGCACGTAGCAACAACAAGCTCACTGGTAGACTTAAATTCACGTCAATAATACTAATATTTTTAGTATTATTGGCGTAATCAAGTATACGCCAAACGTGACTCATTTTTAAATGTTATTCGTGCTGGCGAGAGTTAGTAGCGAGTTAGTATTTTTTCTTAGGGCTTCGAAAAGTGTTTTCCCTTCAAAAACCATAAGGAAACCCTACAAACTTTCCCACAAAAATTGTTCTTTCAGTCTTGCCCGACAATTGGCTCAAATTTAGTCTAAAAAGACTCAAATGAATAAATTTTTTAAATAAAAAATTTGGTCACAATATACAAATTTTAAAAGTCTATTTATATACAAAAAAACATGAATGTGAAAAAAAATAATTTATTAAAGATTTGAAATTACCGTTAATTTTGAAAATGTTGAACGTGTTTTGATAGGAAACTAATCTGAGCTATTTACAAAAATCGATTTCTATCCAAGATAGAATCAAATATGAATAAATGTGTGTGTGTGTGTGTGTGTGTGTGTGTGTGTGTGTGTGTGTGTGTGTTCACGCGCGCTCGCCTAATCCCTTTTCCAGGTTGTCAAGAGTAACAACATAGGGAGTGACATTTTCACCTGGATATCTGTGTGTTCACCTGTAGACATCGCTGGAGACTAAACTAATTGAGCGATTTTGATACAAATTTTGTTAAAACTGGTCAAACCGATGACTTTTATAGTTTGCCTGAATCTCGGGGCCATTCCTAACAATTTTCAAAATATTATTTGGTGAACACAACTGTGCATTCCGAAAACACAAATTTAAATATGAATCAATATGTGATCATTGAGCAAGTTTGAAATGCTAAAGTGAAATCATATTTTCTAATTATTATAAGCTAAAATAACGTTAGAAACACGCTTCCATCACGTCAACGAGACAGCTGCGTGTCGCAAGTCTTTTATTTGTGAGTGCCTGTATTGTCCATTACTTACGAGATGAAGTACAACAACGGATTTGTGTACAACAATACTTCAGTGTAAAAGCGATTCGAATAATGCACGCCACGAGGCACAAACTTTAATAAAAAAAAAAACACCAAGTGTAAAAACTTGTTGACAGCGACGAAGCATGCATCGCTGATATAAGCGTACTGATCAAATGTTATTCGGAACTTGTGTCTATCTCTACGGTTTTAGTTTTCGTTTTCAAACAACAATGATCGCTCACCATATCCTATGGTGTCGGAATTCTCTGACCCGACACAAGTGAACAAAACGTAATACCGTAAAAACGTCTCAAATTGTTAGCCTTTCTGCTTATTATTGTTTGATCAATATAATTATAGATATTTTTTTTTTTTTTTGTTTAACGTCCAACTATTGTGCACACTTGGGCTAATGCAGACGATATATAGATATTAAATAACAGCATAACGGTAGAAGCATATTTCCAAAAAAACACATAAACTAATATTTTAAGATGAAAATATATCTGTATTTTGCTCTCACCATTGAAGATATACCTGCATTTTACATTGACCATTGAAAATATTTCTGTATTTTACTCTGACCATTGAAAATGTTTCTGTATTTTACTCTGACCATTGAAAATGTTTCTTCATTTCACTCTGACGATTACAAATATTTCTGAATATTACTCTGATCATTAAAAATATTTCTGTATTTTAGTCTGACCATTAAAAACTTATCTGTATTTTAATCTGGTCACTGAAAATATATTTGTATTTTGCTCTGACCATTGAAAATATTTCTCAATTTCACTCTGATCATTGAAAATATATCCGTATTTTTACCCTCACCATTTAAAACATTTCTGTATTTTACTTTGATCATTGAAAATGTATTTGTATTTTACGCTGACCATAGAATATATATATCTATTTTACGCTGACCATTGAATATAAACGTACAAGAATGATAACCCTTATGAGAGATATGTAAGCACTCGCTGCTAGTGGCATCTTGCGGCAAAGTGATTAACTACTGTTAAATAGACACTAATGTTAAATAAGAAATAATACTGTTTATTTCTCAAACGTCTTGTCCTCTGTCCTTGCAGCTTCCAGCATTCGTAGCGGCATATAGTCCAATGACATTAGCCTATTATCGAGCATGTTTTTTATAATAGTGGCTGTACTTCTAGTACGTTATATTCAATGCTCTGACCGATGTAAAATTAAAAACTTTTTCATCTTACACCATTTGTAAACAGCGTTTAAATCTGTATAAATCAGCTATTGGAGCTCTCATTAAACTATGTCTCAGAATAGGGACCTCGAAATGAGCGCCGATTCTTTTTTGAGAAGTTCTTAAAAATTATATACGTGAGTGAATGAGTGTTAGCATTATGACGTTTGAATTTTCTTTCGATCTGACTCGAACTTGGTGCCAAAATCAATTTTGCTACTTGGGCAAAATCCGTTAAACAATTTCAAAACGGTGACAATTTCAAATCTTAAAAAATATTACTTTTTCTTACATGTTTTTGAAAATGTGATTTTACCATCAGCGTTAAAATGTACATAATAATTTAAATTTTCAAAATCAGTCGGAATTTTAAAAAATACGGTTTGAGGATTCGCTTCCATCACTTCAAACCATAAAACCGTGTGTGTGAAGTGTATTTGGGGAATAAAAGTAACATGCAGATGGAAGAAACTGGGGATGCGAACACTCCCCCTTCGAACCAACAAGCAGTGAATTGTAACAGACGCTTAACAGACCTACACAAAGTGAAGTGGAAGAAGTGAGGATGAGGTGGAATAATTCAGATCAGACAGATGTAGAAAAGGGATTAAACCTAAAACCTAAAAGACCTCTCAGGGTAAAACCATGGGTGTAAGAAACACACCCCTGACAGGGCTGATGGACAGACTGAAGGGTGTTAATCAAGAACATAATACTGCACAGAAACCGTGCGGGGCGGTTACGAAAACTGCAGGTCATATAATCTGTGACTGTGAGGCACTTGCCAGTAGAAGACGAAGTGTGCTTATCTTCCAGGACTTTGAGAATCTCCTGCGAGACAATCAGTGGACAGCTCAAACTCACTGAGGAAATCGGTTTACTGAACTATTACTTAAGAGGCACAAACAAACCCTTTGGCCGCGGTGGTAGTGAGTTATCAAACCCTCTAAATACCTTGGAAATTCACTTCTTTCATGTCAGTGAGCCAGGTGCGAGCCTCGTCTTACTATGACTTATGAAGACAGCTCCCAGATTTATTACACCGCTTAACACACTGCATTCCGCTTAAAGTCTAATTCTTAGCGTGACATTTGGTTCATCTAATAGCCGAGATCCCCGGACGCGTTATTTGTTCCCACACTGTTTTTCCCACTTAAACAAGTAAAAACAGGCGGTTCTGTTGTAAGATCATTTGTAATTCGACAGGATACTTGGCGAGTTGTTCAAACTATTCAGTTCTTGATTTTATCTTGATTTATGGATACGAGATGAATGAAATATTGGTGGTATTTGTTTTTACTGGAATTTTGATTAATCGGATGTGAATAATAAAAAAAAATTCTGAACGAGTCGAAAGTTACTCTAAATACTTACTATTTAAACTGCGCAGTACTAAAAACGTTACGTAACTGACTCGCAGTTACTCGTAATAAGTGTAAATATAGTCGTGGCACGCAGCTGTTTCGCTGACGTTCCAAAAAAGTAACATTACCGCATTACGTTTTTTATATAATTTTTTTGAAAATTTGATTCCATAATCGTAATAAATTCAAAATCCAGATTTACTAGCATTTTAAATTACAATGATAATAAGAAACTGAACCCTAAACGCCGTCAGGTTAATTTTAGTATTTTCAATGTATTAGTAAACTGAACTACTAATATATTCCAAGAGACCTAGTTGCATAATAGATCCTTTGATCTAAGTTTCAGGGGCGACTAAAAACCCTACAATCTCTAATCTATCAATAAAATGAACAAATAAACACTGGGATCGTAAAAACATGATGTGCCACAGTGCTGTGGCCGAGCAGAAGGTACCCAAGGAAATTCTGACTAAAATCTAGAGGTTGGCCTGCCTGTGCACAACCAACGGCGGCTGTGGAGATCGTTCTTGGGTTTCCACCCATTGATTTCTATACAAAGAGGAGACGCGTATAGAGAAGCAACATATACACTCCAGGAACGCTATGTTCAACTTTGGAGCATGAAAAGATTGAGAAACTGTTCGCTGTAGCCACTGACGAATAGACACGAACGATGACAGAACTACACGAAGTGGTGTAACTTCTGGTACTGTGCTGTTACAGTGCCAAATGGAATCACTAGTCAAATCAAATAACACAAAACTTGCACGCCACCAGCAAAGAACTACAAGTGAAAACTCACTTTAAAACGGTTAGTAACTGTGAAGGCGTGAAGAGCTCAGTCTAATTGTATCAAAATGGCAAGGAACAGGAACTACTTCCACTGTTTCGGGGAATATGTTTGTTATAAATTTTCGATATAGATCAGTTTTTTCTCATTAGTGGATTTGAGGTTTACAGAAAAAAAAAGAAGTAAGTACAATAAAGTACATCGCTGTTTCTAATGGATACAGGAGTTGAATTGTTGATAGGCTTATTGCTAAACATAAAAACAAAAATTTTAAAAATCATTCCTGAGAAATAAACATACGGATTATAGATCAAATTTAAGCCACACCCTACAAAAAGAAACTATCCAAAGATAATATAAAAGTTTCATTCAGAACGTCTCATAAATTGTCAACATTACTAAAAAGCCAGCTGCAAATACAAATGGAGACAGCTTTGACAAAACTGGTATACATAAAATTAAACGTAGTGATTGCCCAAGTTTTTATATCGGTCAGACATCTTGCTCCGGCAAAAAAAGATTCAGAGAACACATACTTAGAAGTAAATTACCTACAAACTCGGCTTACGCAGAACATGTTATGGATAGAAACCATAAATGCAAATTACATTTAAGTAATAGATGCGAGTGGAGAGTTTGAACTTTATAAGAACAAAAGATCAATTGTGTTCAACTAATAAAAATCAGTTCTGAAAATTAACTTTACCGCTTAGTCTACACCCTGTGCAGAGGACCAGTCTGGTAGTTGGAAAATGAATTTCAAGTGTACGCGTACACTTGTGGTCGCTGGCGTAGCTAGTTTGAAACGGAATTCAACTGCCCGTGGACACATGTGGTTGATATCGGTACGAGTTGCAAACTGAATTTGAACTGCCCGTGGACACTTGTGGTCGCTAGCGTAGCTAGTTTGAAACGAAATTTTCAACTGCCCGTGGACACATGTGGTCGATAGCAGTACGAGTTGCAAAATGAATTTGAACTGCCCATTAACACTTGTGGTCGCTAGCGTAGCTAGTTTGAAACGGAATTTTTACCTGCCCGTGGACACATGAGGTCAATAGCAGTACGAGTTGCAAAATAAATTTGAACTGCCCGTGGACACTTGTGGTCGCGAGCGTAGCTAGTTTGAAACGGAATTTTTACCTGCCCGTGGACACATGTGGTCGATAGCAGTACGAGTTGCAAACTGAATTTGAACTGCCCGTTAACACTTGTGGTCGCTAGCGTAGCTAGTTTGAAACGGAATTCTTAACTGCCCGTGGACACATGTGGTCGATAGCAGTACGAGTTGCAAACTGAATTTGAACTGCCCGTTAACACTTGTGGTCGCTAGCGTAGCTAGTTTGAAACGGAATTTTTAACTGCCCGTGGACACATGTGGTCGATAGCAGTACGAGTTGCAAACTGAATTTGAACTGCCCGTTAACACTTGTGGTCGCTAGCGTAGCTAGTTTGAAACGGAATTTTTAACTACCTGTGGACACATGTGGTCGATAGCAATACGAGTTGCAAACTGAATTTGAACTGCCCGTTAACACTTGTGATCGCTAGCGTAGCTACTTTGAAACGGAATTTTTAACTGCCCGTGGATACATCTGGTCGATAGCAGTACGAGTTGCAAAATTAATTTGAACTGCCCGTAAACACTTGTGATCGCTAGCGTAGCTAGTTTGAAACGGAATTTTTAACTGCCCGTGGACACATGTGTTCGATAGCAGTACGAGTTGCAAAATGAATTTGAACTGCCCGTTAACATTTGTGGTCGCTAGCGTAGCTAGTTTGAAACGGAATTTTCAACTACAAGTGGATACGTGATAAGAGTTGCAAACTGAATTTAAAATGTCCGTGGACACTTGTGATCGCTAGCGGTACGAGTTGCAAAATGAATTTCAACTGCCCGTGGACACTTGTGGTCGCTAGCGGTACGAGTTGAAAACTGAATTTCAACTGCCCGTGGACACTTGTGGTCGCTAGAGGTATGAGTTGTAAACTGAATTTCAACTGCCCGTGGACACTTTTAGTCGCTAGCGGTACGAGTTGCAAACTGAATTTAAACTGCCCGTGGACACTTGTGGTCGCTAGAGGTATGAGTTGTAAACTGAATTTCAACTGCCCGTGGACACTTTTAGTCGCTAGCGGTACGAGTTGCAAACTGAATTTAAACTGCCCGTGGACACTTGTGGTCGCTAGCGGTACTAGTTGCAAACTGAATTTGAACTGCTCGTGGACACTTTTGGTCGCTAGCGTTACGAGTTGTAAAATGAATTTGAACTGCCCGTGGACACTTTTAGTCGCGGTGCGAGTTGCAAACTGAATTAGGCGGTTAGTAAGGTAGACCCTTTGAACTGACCTGGCTGTATTTACATGTTTATCTTGGATGTTTATTTAGGAAAGAAGTTTAATTTACGTAATAAAATCAGACCCCTATAACATCCTCAATGGCAAACTTGCATTTAAATACAATTTAATATATGACATGACTCTAAGGATAAATGATTTAAATAAATAATATAAGCCTAACAGACGCACCGTAACTGCTAACATTGGGGATGCGCTAGTACCGATGAAGACTCCGCAGTCCGGACTGTAACGACCTACGAGTTGCACGGTAGTGTTTGGCGAAATCAAATCTTATTGTGCATTTTAATAAAAATCATATAATTGTGTTTAGTGTTTGTGACGTGTGGGATCTGTGTGACTACCCAGACAAAGGGACTTGACATTTTGTTTTAAGGCCTGAACAGTATGGTTTCGAAACCGCGGTAGCCTTTACTAGGTGAGTAAAAAAGACTACTAGACGGAAGAAAATAGGTCATAATAGTAATTATTTTTTAAAAAATTGCTGTTATGGCGGTACAAATGTTTAGCCAACAGAAGATGACATGTCTAGTGACGTACACACTTGTAAGTAGAGGTTAGGCGGGTCTCCCGCGATGTTCGCACATTCATCAGTTTTACAAACCGGTGGCCACACGCAATCCTACGTGGCTATATTTTATACACAGGATTATATATTAATCAGTACATTATGCACGCTTTCAAGCAGTGACACAAAGAGAGAGAGAGAGAGAGAGAGAGAGAGAGAGAAGACTAACGTGTTTATAATGAATTTACTTGGTCATGGCGGTGTTTAGTAACAGATTTTTTTAAGATGAAGCTGGTAGACGTTCCAATGTGTCTGGGTCACGCCAAAACGTTAGGATACAAATTGCGTTTGTAAGACAAGATTCATTCCTACAGCTAAATCCCGTACTGACACGGTACCGCAGACCGTTTATGGACATCCACGAAACATAAGGCATTTCTGGCTAGCCGGAAATGTTTTTTAAGCAAATCATTTTAAATTAGAGTATTAAACTTTCAAAATAACAATATATTCAAAATATGCTGAGTACTTAATTACAGAGGAATACTAAATTAAACAATCAAATTAAGAAAACAAACAAACACACACCACGCACGCACGCACGCACACACACGATTTGTTATGACCTTTTCAAAAAAGTGATCTAGGTGTCGTAATCTCCGTGAGAAATGTAAGAAGTCTAGGCGAGCATGTTGGTATAGTATGTGCTCCGGGTATTGGCAGGCCTTGATGTTGTGTAGATTTTCAACCTGTATTTATACCCGAAAGTATGGCGGGAACCATTTCTCAGAAATCTGTATTGTTCCATAACCACAGAAAGAACACCATTTAGCTATTGTATACAGCAGATGCGATGTGATGCGCCGGCAGTAATGCCAAGACAGAAATGTGGTAACTAGCTTACATTGGATCAGAGATACGCGAGCATTGTGTACCAATCAGAAAAGAGTTCTGATTAACGGGAGAAATGTTAATTTAGTTCGCAGGCGTAGGCTGTTTGAAAGCTGGGAGAAGTCCGTTAATTTAGCGCGGATGTTTTACAGTGTCAATAAGCGGAACTAGGTTGTGTAACTCAGTTCCTGTGTTCTTTAGGTGATGACAAATGGCCGCTATTTTCAAGGTCTCGGGTCTGAATTTGTCATGATTGCTGTTCCCATAGTTCATTTTCCAATAGGAATTTCCAAAATAGTTTTAATTGGAATATAAGCGAAATGGCACTTGTTCTGCGTTATAAGTAAGCCAAATAGCGGTGTGGTAGGGTATATACTGTACTGGCATTAGTAAGCCAAATAGCGGTGTGGTAGGGTATATACTGTACTGGCATTAGTAAGCCAAATAGCGGTGTGGTAGGGTATATACTGTACTGGCATTTTACTTAAATAACATCCTCATTGAAAATAAATCTATATATTTTTTCCCCAAAATAGTCATCCTTAAACAAGACTTAATAAAATATTAAGTGGTACACGGAAAAAGTTGTAACTTGCATCTAAAAAGTTGAGAAAAATTAATCAACATTTTGTAAAATTCTGTATCAGCTTATATTTTGTAAACCAATGTTTAAACCACAGTCAGTAAATACAGAAGGAAAACACTTTTTTCAAACGCAGTACGTTCAATTGTTCTATTCTTATCAAGAAAGAAATTATATATGACCATCTGAAGTGTTAGATGTATAAATTTTGAGATCCCCTCAAAACGCGTTTCGAAGGTTGTGGATCTGCGTCTTACTATTATAATGGAATTTTCAAATGGAATATCTCTAATAAAGTTTTTTGTTGTGTGCGGTGGGTTCAGTTGCCCCCGAAGCATGATTTAACCGTGGGAATAATTATACTAATTAGGCGAGTTCCACGATATTTAAATTATAGTGTATGCTTGTTAACTTTTACATATGAGAGAATGTAATCAACCATTCCTGTTGAACAAATACGATTCGGAGCTACATAAAATATGGTTCAGCAAAACAGAGTTGTCATTTATAGTCGGAAGTAGAGATAGGTCGCTCGCGATTGAACGAATCGTTGGAGTGAACGAGTGATTCAAACGTTCGCAAAAAACGAACGGTGAGTCTTTTTACGTGGAGGAATTTATAGATTAGAATAGAATAGAAGGAGAGGTAGGTATTAAAAAACCCCAAGCGTTATGCAACTAAACCTCTTGAGTTCCAGTTCAACAGACTGGTGCCCTTAATAAGTTCCAGCAATACACTGACTAGCTCATCCTGTTGGAGGTCGTTAGGGTCCTGGAAACCAAATGCCCTTAGCTTCCTACTGACAAGAGACTCACAATCATAAATTATATGGCCTAATGTTTGCTATTATTTTCTCCATAATCAACCAGATGTACCACACCGTTTCTTCGTGGTACATAACTATCCTGTTTATTTACCCTCAGTCCACAGTACCCTGTAATGAGTCCCATTCCTGAATTGTACTCTGGCCAAGATATCCCTGTAAGATCCCCCTGAGGAATCTTTATTAGGAGACGCTTGCTCTGACCACTCTCTACAACAGCGCTTTCAGCCGCACGTACGTAACCTTTTCAGCCAATTTCAGCCTTTAATATTACTCATCAGGGTATATTTACAAAACATGTTACTGGACTAATTTTACTGGAAATTTTACGCTCTTTTTCCGCCAAGGGGTTGGAATTATTGTAGGTCATACCAGTGTTACGGGAAACAGCCAGCAACTACACTCGTCATTGTTCAAACAAAGGCTGCCATTTTGAAACAGAAGAGAATGAGTCAAAATCTTATCGTTCGGAATTTAAACAAAGTATCTTCGAGCCGAAATTCAAAACAATCGGTCAATGCGTTTGACCAAAACTGCGTAAAATATAAACACATGACCAAATGAAGAACGTTGGAACTGAGAGACCTTCCTTCGCACAGTCAGTTGAGTGTTCTACATTTCAAATTACGGACAGTCTACTTAAGAAAGTTCTTAGGAAACCTGAATAATCGACGCTCTAACTGAAATAATATCGTGTAGACTTTTCTGATGAACCAATTTGCCGAAAGAATATGTCAGATAAGCGAGCGAAACAGTAAATATCTCCGGCAAGCGAAATAATCACGCCTAAATTGATTTACTACCGCAATCGGCGTCTCAAGATCAACGGCGTTTTTCACTGTCCAGCCAACTAATACATAAACGCAGTAACGTTAGACGCAGGCGAACATCTGCATTGAATTTCACCAGCATTCCCAAGTAAACAAGACAAATGTGCCTGTATGCTTGTGTACGGGCAGCGTCCGGTGTTGAATAAATATACCCGGCAATGATTTACAATTGCAAAGCCACCAGATATCTGGCGCATGAATCAATCTGAAAGCCTATTGGTCAGTCGAACACGTGATACTATCTGTGCGCATAACGTAAATTACGAAGCGTTAAACAGAAAAACAGTGCGTATCGCGCAGTGGTATTGTTCTTTGTGAGGAGGTTTGTTGCAGATTTATGGCTTAATAAAAGTAGCCTTGCAATTCAGCTTTACAAATACAAAACAACAACAGTACGGAGGCTAGTTCATAGGTATTGCAGATATTGTAAGCTGATGTCTGATACAGGGTGTTACAGAAGTTATGGAAGCACGCTGGATGCTGTAACTACAGAAACGGAGCTCTCGTAATACAGTCGCTGGAACTCGGACACGTAAGTAATCTAGTTACTATCCTTGACTATTCCGTGCAGTAAGCTGATCACTGTGGAAGAAGCCATTTGTCTAAATACCGCTAAACAAGTCAAAAAACAAATAAAAAATAATAATCACGTTGTCTCGCTTACGTGATAGAAACGAATTTCCAAAAGTATTTTTCTTTAATTACCCCTTTTGAAATTAGATTTCACCATCACGTAATCGGCATAAAAATCTACATATATTAGCATTTTAAAACTTCAAATTACATACAAAAATACAAACATGAATCCTGACCGCAGTCGAAATATTACGTAATTTAAAAGGATTTAGAAAATTCAAAATGCTGATTTATGCGGTTTTTAACGCTGATTACCACGGCGAAATTGGATTTTCAAAAACCACAGAAAAACATTAAGAATTTTTAAAGATTAGACATGACCGCCATTCTGAAACTAAATGAATCTTACTGGTTAACGAAATTGTCCAACTATTACCATAATTGATTTTTATGTCAAGTTTGAATCAAATCAGTCCAAAACTGCAAAAGTACGCGCTCACGTGCACATAAAACACACACACACACACACACACACACACACACACACACACACACACACACAAATTATATATAAATTTATCTCGAAAAGTGATCTACAGGTCAGAATCAGTGCTTATTTCAAGATTCCGGGTCTTAAGAGAAACACTAGTTTTAAGAAGAGTTATCAAATTACAATTTTTAATGGTTTTTGTGGCAGTAACTTCAATCTCGAACCTACGACATTTAGATATTCAGCAGACTGACCGGTGACTTAGCAACTGTCATTAACGTGTTCAAAAAAAGCATCATTCTTTCTAACTTTTTTGAGAGGTATTTAAAATTTTTACAGTGTTTTGTGCGTGTGTGTGTGTGTGTGTGAGTGAGAGAGAGAGAGAGAGAGAGAGGTAAACATTTTGACTTGATCTGTGGAAATCAAACTGGAAAAAATCTATTTTTGTAATAACTTGGACATGTTTGTTACACTGCGAAACCGTTCGACTGTTTTAAAATGGCAGCCATTTCAAATTAAATTCTTTCAATCTTACTTGCTTGAAACATTTTTCACCCTGAAACGCTAAATTTAACCCACTGAGGCAAGAGTTTGCTTTCGTATTTACAATGCAATTTTAAAAAACAAAAATTTTAAGCTCTTTCTCCATAAAGAGGTAGAAATTGTGACAGGAAGAGTCGTTCAGTCAATATTGCAGAACAGTAAAGTAGTCGGAGGACTCAATGGCGATGTGATAAGGCACCGGTCAGTCTGCTGCGTCTCTGAACTGCGCACCTTAAGAGGCTATTATCGCCTCCGTAAATGTAAAGTGTTAAAGTCGTTAAGTGTAGTGATGTAAGTGTAAGTGTGTGTTAGACTTGGGTACCGCGAGGGACGTCTAAATCCTCTCAATAAATGAAGCTGCAGGGAAGTTTTGTCTTCCCTTTTTACTTTAATTACGATAATTTGTTCGAAAACACGACAAATTAACATAGCTAGTTTTTAACAACATAACCCTGAAATATATTACAGTCTATCAGCTGTTCAGCGAAATCAGCTCATCTTTACAAATTAATATAAAACAACTGATCTTTTAATATAACTACCAAAATTAAATTAACGATTCATTTCGTTATTCGTTATTTCCGTAGTGTAGTGGTTATCGCGTGTGCTTCACACGCACAAAGTCTCCGGTTCGGTCCCAGCGGAAACACATCAATTTTTAATTATAATTAATTTAATATGAGATTTGCGGTGCGCAAAACACACTGTTTTATATCAATATAAACATGTTCCTCGCATCACGCGACGCGAAAAATCCACCACAACCAGCCCTAACACATGATATATGTTAAAAGACAAAAAAGGGCAACGCGATCAAACTTCAAAAAAAAAAAAAACAATACCGTATTCCGTACACTACATACATACGAAAAACACAAATAACCTTATAACGGGAGAATCCCAGCTGAGCCTGTCTCCAATTATTCGCTAATTGCAACTTGTAAGCATATCCTCCCCCACCTTGAAATACACGTTGTATAATGACGCAAGCTTGGAGCGCTACTGAATACAAACACGCTGCGACAGTGCCCTGCCAAAATAACGGTCTTATATTTGTCTGCGTACTGTATCAAACAGCGTGCTGCTCATTTTAAACAAGGGCTTACGGAGCGGAACATTCAACTCGAACGATCGGAAACATAATCGTGGCGCAGCTGTTTCGCTAACTTATTAAAAACGTATTACCGCGAAGTATTTGTTCATTCTATACAACGGTGAAAATCTGATTAAAATCGGCGATAAAATCTGGGTAAGTTAGTATTTACAATTTTGAAATCAATTTTGTATTGTACGTCAATCTTGTATGGCTTACCGCCATAAGGGTAATATATTGTATTTGTAATGAAAATTTTAAATAAATACACGCACGCACGCACATGCACACAAGTGGTGTGGGTGGAAGTTGTGTGTGTGTGTGTGTGTGTGTGTGTGTGTGTGTGTGTGTGTGTGTGTGTGTGTGTGTGTGTGTGTGTGTGTGTGTGTGTGTGTGTGTGTGTGTGTGTGTGTGTGTGTGTGTGTGTGTGTGTGTGTGTGTGTGTGTGTGTGTGTGTGTGTGTGTGTGTGTGTGTGTGTGTGTGTGTGTGTGTGTGTGTGTGTGCATTACCACTTTCACGTTCAGAATTTTAGTCAGATTTGATTCAAATTTGGCACAAAAATTGATTCCTGTATTACCTTGGACAAATTCTTTCACCAGTTTCAAATGTTTAAACATTTATAACGTTTTTGTCTTACAAGTTTCTTAAAATGTAATTTCACCATCGTAATCAGCGTTCAAACCTGCATAACTTAAGAAATGTTTTGACGGCGGTCAGGGTTCATTTTTGAATTTTTATTGTAATTTTAAATTCTAATATATGCACATTATAATTCCGATAACGATAGCAGAATTTAAAAAAGGATTAGATAACGGAAAATACTTTTTTTGAAATTCGCTTCTATCACGTAGTGAATTTACTGCGTGCTATGATTCTTTGTCTGGCTGCAAAATTTATTTTTTAGTATTGTTTAAAACAGTAAATACGGTTTGAATCATTCATTCTCCATCATAATCATTTAAAAATTTGTAACCAGCCATTGTGTATTTCTTGGTAGTAGTAAATTGTATAGCAATTTCTGTTCTGTTTTTAGGTGTTAACTTTGGTTATATGGTTACACTTTTGAGCTCAGGTTATTTGAGCGAAGGAGGATTGGAATGGCCATCTGTATTCTATATTTCATATTTTAAAGATCTACAGCCGGTTTCTACAACATTTATTTAATGCTCCAATAGTAAGTGCTAGGATAACATAATGGATAATTAAATTTATCATTCTGTTTCTGTACAATATTTAATCAAAGGTTACCTAATCGCCAATTAATTTCTCAATTACTTTGAAAAAAGTTTAATTTGAGAACAATAGCTGTTTTCAAACATATATTGCAATTTTTAGGTTATGTTGACTGTTTACTTTTTTGTTTCCATAGTTACATTGTTATTATTTACATTTTGCTAAATGATTTTTGAGCAGTGTTTAATTTTTGGGGAACAACGACACTCCTAGCTGTAGTGTGGGGCAGATAATTTGAAATTCATTTGAAAAATAATTAAATTTCTAGCGTTTAGGTTAGCTAATTACATTTGTTAGTTTTTCATCTGAACTACTATTATCGTAATTTTTGATACTCGTGAATTCACTGAACTGCCAATAAATAATTTGGAGGAAAAACTAGCGAACTCAAAAAAATACAATGACTAAAATTCAAACATTCAAATAACACCAAAAAAAAATAGTAACAAACGAAATTTTGAAAATTTAGTCACAAATCAAACTATAACAACGTTGTGAATTTTGTAAAATGAAATTAATTTACAATTAAAATAATTGATTGACCGATATTGGGACATTGAATTAATAAGAGTTTAATCTGTGATTAGCAGTTAATGACTGTTCTAAACTAGGCAGAATGTTACGTTTATAATGAATATATAAATGATCGCTACGTAAAGTGATCTATAATTTGGGACTACTTTCGTTGCTCTCGGGTCTGGTTCTTACAATAAGGACCTATGCAATAGCTTATTTTTTAATGGAAATTCAATAAAAACACGGTACTGGCGTACTAATTGGGGGAATCAGAGGAATGAATCAAACAAGCAGAAATTTTAAACAAACCAATTAAAACTTGTATAATTTTTAACAACGTATTTTCCGTATGAACTTTTTTTAAATATATGTCAAAGTGTCGTAAAAAATGTTTTAAATTAAAATTTTCAAAACTGTTATTTTTGCTCTGTATTTTTTTTTGTTTCATAATAAAACATACAAAATAACGACAAATTAACTGATAACATCGCAACACAAATACAAAGTAAGGTGAGTAAATTACTTAAACTTTCCTTACGCGGAATGAAAATAAAAGCTTTTTGTAAGTACTACAGATCAACATCCAGTATTAATAGAACTAGAACTATAAAAAAGTTTCATAAACGTAAGGGAGCGTTTCAGACAGAGTCGGTAAAGTAGCAGTAATTCGCTTGAACTCGGACTTGTACACGTGTTCGAGTCTAATTAGTATTACTGCCTTTCTAATTTTCCATATGTCAACCGTTAAGAAAATAAAACCATTAAATTAAAAAAGAAATTTGTCACGCGCGTCCGCTACCTGGAAAAGTCAACCGTGCACGACTCTAAACCAAAACCATTGAATTGTATAGTCTCTACAAACATTACGTGAACCGTAGACGTGTTATGTCAGTTAGACTGATGAGGACGAGAGATCAGCGTTAAAGGTAAGGGAAAGCAAGAACTTTAATGTGCGCTGTTCAGAGACGCAGCAGACTGCGTTTAGCCATATTGCCAACCTGATCCCCATTTAATAATACAGGAAGCCAATAATTTCGACCGCTGGGCACATATGATAGCAGACCACCAGCTGGGCCATTGTCATTACCACGTATTAGCCGCTATTACGTCGGAAACAACTTAATCGCTGTTTTTGGAATATTTAAGCATATTAAAACGGTCAACTTACTCAAGATGCAAATTCTTTTAATACGGTCATCGTCGTGTCAGAAAATATACTAACATACAGGATCGGACGAAAATCACGTCACTGTAATATATCAGCGTCTAAATCGGCGTAGAAAGACTATAAAGCTTTTCGTATCATTGACGGAAAGGATGCGTCGAAACACAAAATTTCAAGAAAAACATCAAATCTTTCTTCCGTAATTTTTATTCTGCTGCTATAAAATTTCATATCGTCAAAAAACAACTTAAAATATTCGCTGTACGCGATATTATATCAATAATTTCTTTCTTGCACTATATTTAAATCACTATCTGATTTTACCAATGGCATTAAAAATGGAATAATTAAAATTTTTAATTTTCAAATAATACGCGAGTGAACCCTCCCCGCCGTCACAGTCTTAAAGTTTTTTAGAAATGCTAATTTATGCAGTTATTAAAGCTGGTTATAATAATGAAATCAGGATTTTCAAATAGCTGTAAAAAAATATTGTGTTATTGTTAACGTTTGGAAATTTGCTTCCATCACTTCAGTGAGACAGCTGCTTGCCGCGGTTAGTTAAATTTAAAATTTCTTTTTGAAACGCTGATTTCACCATTATAAACAGCATTAAAATCTGCATACATTAGCATTTCAAATTTTCAAATTACAATAAAATATGAAAATTATCCAGACCGCCTCAAATGCTGATTTATGCAGATTTTAACGCTGATTACGTTGGTGAAACTAGTTTTTCAAAAACATGAATTCTTAGAGATATTAAATTGCCGCCATTTTTGCTGATTAACGAACTTGTCCAAGCTATTACTCTGACCGATACTGCATTGAAAGCGCAGTAAAAAAATGAACCATGACCGCCGTCAAATTAATTTTTTTAATTTCAACGAATTTTGAAAATTCACAAAAACTAATTCACGCCGTTTACTACGGTGAAATCATTTTTTAAGAAAAATGAAGTAAGACAAAAAAGTTATGAATTTTTACATATTTTAAATTGCTGCCATTTTAAAACTGTTGAACTATTTACGCTGTTTAATGAACTTGTCCAAGTTGGTTACCGAAATCGACTTTGGCGCACAGTTTGAATAAAATCATACTAAAATTTAACGTGCTCACACACATATAAATTTTTACGACTCCTCAAGAGGGATATTTCCTGACGATTTAGAGGTCAGGATCGGCATTCGTTGGTCCCGGGTGCAAGTCTTACCATCACGGTCGCTTCAATTGCTCGTTTTCGAACAAAACTTCACTATTAAAAGAACGGTGGGAAAGTTTTAACGAATCTTAATAACGCGAAAAAACTAAACACGCTTTCTTCAGCAAATGCAAGACTGATATATTATCAAAAACATGTTTTAAAAAACCCGTAAAAGCCGACCCTTGGCCTCTGGAAACGTTAAACAAGTCGGACCACCGGACGACACAAATAACTAACTGCATAAGTTTGCCGAACGGAACCTTTTTTTAAACAGTTTAACGACCTGTACATTGGTAAGGTCAGGTAGGGGACAAAGCCCTGTGTGTGGGTATGTCCCGGGGCTACGCCCCCTATACTGTTCTTGTCTTCTCCTAAACACAAGCCCACACTATAGGCTGGACTACGCTATAAGTCATATCTTCGGGAACCATCGAACCAGACTCCCACTCTGCTAAGACAATAGCGTGTTAAACGCCATTAGAATTAGCGCTGGACCCGTTGGAAATTGGGTTTTCAGATTTATTTCGCCGGGTCCTGATTGCGCCAGCGGATGCGAGGACCAATTTTGGTTACGATGGGAGTTGAACGTAAAAAAATATAAACCGGTTTTAAAATCTTTTTGTCACCGCGAGGTATACTTTGTACTAACATTTATTCAGCACAGTTTTGCATTGAGCACTTCTTTAGGTAGCGCTAGCGCTTCTTTGTACGAGGGAAATATAAAAACTTGCTATGCCGTTTACAAATGAAGTGAATTTAAGTCTACCAGTGAGCAGACTATTTCTATCTAAACTATTGACAGAAACGTTCAAAGCCCTCTACTGACTAAACGTTTTTTTACATTTAATGATTATTTGTTTAAAATTTCGTAATGAACAGTGAAATATTTTAAGTTCCCACTTCTGTCGCCAGTCCTCCGACTGTAACAATTTTTTGACCGGCTTGACAGAATTTTATCGAATTTCGTGTATTAAAAAAATTATAATTGAAGTTAACGTACAACATTTGAAAAGCGTACAAGCTTTTCAATCTCTTATTTCGAAAAAATAGTTTTTTTAGGAAAACGATAAAATTCCCTCAGACTTTTACTCAGCTACTTTTCAAGATAGTCAGGTTTCATAATTTTCTAAACCGGATTTAGGATTTGGAGTTGCACAACCATGCCGTTAGTCTGGAAAAGCACCAGATAAAAATGTTATAAGGAGGAGGAATTTTAAGGAATTCGTTTAAAATTTGACTTTAAAAAATGTTTTCGTTATACTACTGACTGAAAACGTTAGTGCAAAAAAATCTCCACAGCCGTGGAGTAGAAAAATATTATAGAAACCGATTTCGAGCTCGTGGATATAGGCAGGTAGTACATTTTTTAGGTGGCCGCCCCTCCCCTAAACCTTAAGCCCAAACCTTACGTCACTTGACCGTAGCACGTTTCAAAATATTTCTAACTTACAGTCTATACTAGATGACTCAAAATAAATTTCTGTTCGTAAACCAAAAATAAAAATCATGTATTATGTTTTCTCTTCTTTTTTATTTTAATTATAATAATTTGTACGAAAGCACGACAAATTAACATAGCTAGTTTTTAATAACATAACCTAAAACTTGTTACAGCCTATCAGCTGTTCAATGAAATCAGCTGATAGTTACGAATTAACGTAAAATAACTGATATTTTACTATAACTATCTATATAAATCTATAAAATAAATCACGCGATGCGCAAAATCCATCATCACAACCAGCCTTAAAACATGATACATGTTAAAGAAGCACCACAAATAAATGCACATGTCATAATAAATAAATGTCACTACGGCCATCACCAACGGAAACAACTCTGAAAACAACCGATTACAACAACTGAAACTACCATTAAAACGACCATTTCAAAGAAATACGGCTTCAAAGCCTATTAGATCGTCCGGTAGCGTGCCTTTCTACCCGTGCGTTCAAGTCTCCGAGAAAACGTTATGAAGACAACGTTCTTAGAACAAGCTTCAGCTTAACTAAACATCTAACTAACCAGACACAGACATGACCTTGTGTTCTATCCCTTTTTAAGGTCATAACTTGAATTCTTAATTTAAACATCACAAGGTAGGACGAGCAAAATGCAGTTTCGTTACAACTTCAATGCACTTTTGTACAATAAAAATATGACTCTGAATATTATTATGGTGATGTAGTGAACATTTTTATTGTCCGTGGGAAACGTTTATGTTCTTGCACGAGAAATAATGTAGGCTATGTTATCTGTAGTGTATTTTAATTCATGAGCTTAAAGGAAAAATATAATCTCGCACGCAGCTGTCTTGCTGACGAGATAAAAGCGAATTTCCAAAAGTGCTTTCTTTATCTTACTCTTTTTGAAATTCTTACTTACCATCGTAATCACTAAAATGTATGCATAAGCTTTTTAAACGTTCAAATTAACTTTAGAAATATGAAAATGAACCCTGACCGCTGTCAGATTTAATTTCCTCCTTGGAAACCGCCTCTGAGGATAACAGCCATTTCAGTAAACGCAAAAGTGTCAGTAAATATTAGGTGCAAACACAATCTAATACCGTATGAAGACCAGCTAACAATGCAAGGATTTTTTCTCAGTCCTCATTTCCCTTTCTTTCTCAAAAAGAAATATAATCTTTCTGAATATATTCAGAATATAATCGTTCTGAAATATATTTTTGAGGTATTCAGAGCATACTCGGAAGCTTTGACGTCGTAAGAACGAGTTTCCCTTGTTGTAAGTGTCGTAGCCAGCCACTGTGCGCTGATATACCTAATTGCTTTTGTTCTGTCTGAATCCAATGAATGCAGAATTGACAAGATAATATCTGTTTCAGAACCGTTTTACGACTTACGCAGCAACGGCGATTTTGGATTTTTGAATGTTCAAGTTGGAACACTTCCCTTTACATCATGAAATATTGTTATGCACCAGATTTGAAGATTTAATATGCAGTAAAATCTCTCTGTGGCGTAATTCGGAACGTTAGTTTTCTCCCGTACTTAGTGAACGCCCGGACTTTAACTATTTCGCATTTACATAGTGTGATACATTTTTACCACATAAAATATATAAATATAAAATATATAAATAAAACGCGAAAATAAAAATAATTTACCGATATTTCATTATTAGTACTCTGATATTTGTAAAAGTATCGAGTAAAAAAATACTAAGTATCGAGAGAAAATTATAGATACTGGTGTCGGGGTATCGGTTTATCGGTGTTCCTATCCTCGTACTCCTTTTTTTGTACTTTATTCTCTAGAGAGCTGCAGCCAAGGACTCAGACAACAGCGAAGACAAATCACACCTAGCGCATGGTGTTATAAATAACTTACATATAGTAGTGTGTGTGTGTGTGTGTGTGCGCGCGCGCGTGCGTGCGTGCGTGTGTGTGCGTGTGCGCGCACACTTGAGTAGATGAGTGAGTAGTATGAAGTAGAGTTACGGTTGGATCGCTAAGTCCATCAGCTGCTCACCCCCCCCACCGGAAAGTTCATTAGTTGCATTATTGAAGAAGTAAATTTTCCAAAACAAAGCCACATTTCTATTTTAAAAGCAATAATAACCGAAATAAAAGATTACACCGTTGGCACCACGAATAGCCTACAAAATGTATTGTATAATAATCGGATAACTTCAAAACAGAATCTTCGAATTCGTAAAAATTGTTAACGCACAAAAAAACTAAACACGGAAGCTAAAACGTCCTCAAGTCGTAAAGCGAAATTTCGTTTGTAATATTTCTAAGAAAAAACACTTATTTTTTCACTTTAGAAATTACTTCTGGCTACCTTCACCAAGTATACACATCTGTGCACGCCAGCTTGCAGTCCTGCTCGGCACAACTGTATACTATGGAAAAGGAAATGATCCGCAGATCTCTTCAAAGCGCCACGTCAAAACGAAGAATACAATCCACTAGACTACCACAGATATAATTTTACTAAGACCTGATTGGCGGAAATTTGACGGTCCAACGTCTTGCGGTGTAGACGGCGAGCGGATTTGACAGGACAATAACACAGCCCGCCGCTGCCGACTGAAAGCAGAAGCATGTCTTTCGCGAAGTATTTGATTCAATCTTCAATTCAGGAATTCTAAACAACACCTCCGCCTATTGTTGCTTATTTGGGACTGACGTTTGTTTATTGGGGCACAAAAATGAACCGGTTTTTAAAATTATGCGTTCAAGTGAAACTGGAACAATGGGCATTAAGTAATCCGGCAACTGAGGTTTTTGGTCCGATAACATGGTATGCATTTTGGTAAAAATTTGCTTTTTCTGGAATTGGTATAAAGTCTATAAATCAATTATGCATAGGATCGATTATGCATTAGGATCGATTATGCATTAGGATCAAGTGGTAGGATAAAAACGGAAAAAACAAATCCATCCATTAGTAAAAACGCAACATTGAAAAACATGTTTTTCTATCCTTTTTGAAAACCAAATTTTACCAACGTTAGAAAACAGCATTAGAATCTCCATTAAATATTTTAGAAAACACATTAATACTGACATAAGTTTTAAAATGCCACCATTTTGAAAGGTTGAAAGATTTTTTTCTGTGAACATAACGAGATAAATCATTGTGCCAAATTTGAATAAAATAGTACCAAAATTAGAAACGCTAACGTGCTAACACATTTACATTTATAAAATTCGATTGACCCTTCAAAAACTGTTACAGAGGTCAGGAGTAGCGCTCATCCCAAAGTGCCGAATTTGGGTCTTACTACGATGGCCGATCCAAATTTTCCAATGGACGCTCACTGCTAATAACAAAATGCAACAAACAGTTAAACGATTCAAAATATCGAATCGCAGTTGGCGGCAAAACAAAAAAACCAGAATCCTCTTAACAAATGACCTTGTCTTTACATCGAACGACGGAATCGTTCAAATCGATAAATCAATTTACTGCCGCATGAAACTCGACTTTGACAAGTCGACCATTCGTTTGATCTCGTAGGTCGCGGATAGTAAAACATGATGGTACAGGTAGGCGGGAGGGGCCGAGGGGGTGGGGCTCACTGCCGCGATGGGCTTCGAGTAAAGGACCAGTAGTCGACAAGCCGGCCTCTTGTAAGGTAAGTTGTGTTCTGTTATATGTTATGATTCAGCGATCGTTTCGCGTCTAACAGGACTCCGTACACGTCCAGCTTTCATGTTACTGCTATTACTATTGTACATTAAACGACGAAAATTGTTAACATTAATTCTCCTGTTTTATTTATTCGTGTTTAAATTGTATTATTTTTTTCCGCAGCGCTTATAAGGTTTGCGATCGACTTCGCAATTTCTTTCAGGTCCGAGGGAAATTTTTTGTTTCCGTGTTCGTCAATAATTTTACTATGAATCATTCCTATTTTCATGACACTGTATTTTGCATGGTACGCCACATATTTGACTCTAATAGTTTCTTAAACAATAATAATGCGACCAATAATTCTCAGTACACATCTCGGGACTGTAAAATTTACACTGTATATTTTAGAACAATATTTTTATAATTTCTAATTAAACCATTTTAAAGGGAAAAGGGGATGATGGAAAAGATTATTAAAAGAAAATATTAACTGCCACAAAACTCAGCAAAAGCACTTAAAATATTTATCTAAAAAATTGAAAATTTAAAAAAAACATTTCTTTTGCAACTAACTAACAATCGTTTTTAGTTCCCTGTTCTTCTGCCTGTCTGTCACTATATATATATATATATATATATATATATAATATTTTATATATATATATATATATATATATATATATATACACACACACACACACACACACACACACACACA
>CM040185.1:66470039-66515039 GCA_022606455.1 Callitettix versicolor
TGATCATAACCTTAAAGT
Organism: Callitettix versicolor; assembly: GCA_022606455.1. NCBI lineage: Eukaryota > Metazoa > Arthropoda > Insecta > Hemiptera > Cercopidae > Callitettix > Callitettix versicolor. The sequence goes on from CM040185.1 coordinate 66,470,058, forward strand.
GCGCAGTTCAGAGACGCAGCAGACTAACCGGTGCTTTAGTCACATCGCCCACCGAGTCTTAACCGTCTTTAAATGACCAACGGTATTTTATCAATTAATGTAGAACTCGTTTGTTATTATTACTGTCGATTCGTACATTTGCAATCTTTTCCGTAATTTTTTTTTAGTGAAAACTTTTTTGGTCGCTGTTTATACCAAAAACATGGATATAAACATCTGTTTTCGCGTCACGCTTGATTCCCAAACGCATACCTCACAGCATAGATATATTGTTCTTGTATACGAGACATGAAGTGACTACTTCTAAACAGCTAATTTCGCACAAGAGTTGTTGATTCAATATCATTTCAATTAATTGAGGTTATGTTTATTGTTCTTGTTAATTTTAAACATGTGTATTTTCTAAATTTGTGTAGTTAAATTATTTAATGAATATGACCTATAACAGCTTTTAAATCCCAAAATCACAAATATTATATTTATTATCATACTTGGACTATTAAACCCTTTCCTGCATGCATCTAAACTTTTATAAAAATAATTAAATCATTATAGTAAAAAGTCCTGCGACTTTTTTTCCGCGAGAAACCTATAAGGTTATCATCTCGTGTCGCCAATTCACTCCTCCACAACGTAAAATGTACAGTAATAATATTGTTATTAACAGTTATACATACAGTAAAGTTATAAAGACAGGAAAGGTTTGCATTTACGATTACATTTAAGGAAAATCTCATCAAAATTTACTGCATAAATACACAAAGAGACGGACAGACGTTGAATAAAACATAAAACAGTAATCTGGGGGCCTGTAAACAGTGAATATCCTGTCAAAATATAAAAATCGATCTCGTGAAACTGTTGTCGAGAAACTCGCCAATAAGCTCTTGTACCAGGCATCGTTTTAAATTACATACCTAAAAATGTGCACGGTCTTACAATAGCTTATAAAATTTTGGTTAAAATAAATTTTTCGGAAAAATCTGTTGCTCCTAATATAAACCTACGCATTAATTTAAACCGGTTTATCAATAACTCCAGTTATCTAAAACTACGGGGCACTTCATGTCTCAATCATGGCAGAATGATGACTATAAAAGCCCACCTAGCGTTAAATGTATGTCAGAGCCCACGCCGCTCGTCCATTGTATCCTGTACCCGGGGAACCCCGTTGCCCTCTCCTCCCATGTGGTGCTTTTATGCATGTCAAAGTTGTTGATACTTCATCGGCAAAATCTAATGAACCGATATAAATAAAATTAGAAGAATTTTTCAACGATCAAAAGAGATATGGACGTACAGACATAAATAACACTCGACAAAGATTCATAACGAATTTCCGTTGGAAAATGAACTATTGCAGCGGCCATCGTCGTAAGACCCAGACCCAGGACATAAAATGAGCTCCGATCCTGACGCCTTGGTAACTTTCTTGAGGGGTCAATAAAAATTTTGTGTGTGTGTGTGTGTATGAGAGAGAGAAAGAGAGAAAGAGAGAGAGAGACAGAGAGAGTGTGTGCGTAAGTATTGAAATTTATTCCAAATTCATTCAAACTTGGTGCAAAAATTGATTTACATAATAGTTTTAGCAAGATCATTACCTAATAAAATCCGTTCAACAGTTTTAAAAGAACAGACACATCAAATTGTTAAAAAATCCATAACGCTATCGTCTCGACCGATTTCACCGTCGTAATCAACGTTAAAAACTGAACGGTTTTTTTTAAAAATTCGGTTGAAAATGAATTTTACGGCGATCAGGGTTCATATTCATGTTTCCAATGCTAATACAGGAAGATTTTAATGCAGATTACCGTTCAATTCAAGAAAAGATAAAATTTAAAAAAATATTCTTGAAAATTGGCTTTCGTCATGTTCAGCGAGCAGCTGTGTGCAGCGACTATTTTTGTGAGGTAAATGCGCTTTATTCAAGGTAAATTTAATAAAAACCGTAACAGCATTTCTTAAAGTTAGATTTTAAAATCTAAACTGAGACATTTTCTCGTAACAGACTTTCCTGAAACTTTGCAAATATACTTAATTTAGACGGCACAATTCAGTATTTTTTAATACATTTAACAATTATTTAATTCACGAAACCCTTAATTTAGTATTTGATTAATTTCAATAACAATTAATTATATATTTAAGTCAAATATTTAATTCATGAATTAAAATTGATTAAAAATTTTTACAAAGAAAGAATGTTCTAGAATACAGACGGAGATATATCATTTAAATTTTAACAGACGTTTAATATTAGTTAATCATTTCATACGAACTCAATTCTTAATTCAAATAAAACAACAAAATAATTCAATAATTTTACATTATTAAGAAAAACGATTTTTTATTTATAAATATACTTTAATTACTATTTTTTTAATATTTCGAATTTTATTTATTAACTGTAAAATTTCCCTTACACTGAGTAGGTCTACTAGAACAACGTTGAGTATGTAAAAAAAGTAATTTATCTAAACTTGTCCGTTGTATGTTCCGACGCACCCTGTATACGCAAATTCCACGTGGGATATGATCAGCGATCATTGATATTTGAAAACGAAAACTAAAACCGTCGAGATAGACACAAGTTCCGAATAACAGATTTGATCAGTACAAAGGCCAGCAGTACGCTTATATCAGCAATGCGTGTTTCGTCGCTGTCAACAAGTTTTTACGCTTGGTGTTTTTTTTATTAAAAAAAACTGGAAAGACTGTACCTCGTGACGTGCAATGATTGACGTGCATTATTCGAATCGATTCTGCACTGAAGTATTGTAAAACACAAACCCGTTGTTGTACTCCATTTCGTACAACACGGGCACTCACAAATGAAAGACTCGCGGCACGCAGCTGTCTCGCTGACGTGACGTAAGTGTACTTCTAATATTATTTCATCTTACAATAATTAGAAAATATGATTTCACTTTCGGTGGTATAATCAGTACATGTTAGCATTTTAAACTTTAAAATTCTATTGAAATTACGAAAATGAACCTTGACCAACTTCAAATTTATTTTTTTAATTTTCACTTGAATTTAAAAAATTAAAATGCTTATATACCCAGACGTAGATAGTAATCACAATAGTTTAAAGTTGGATTTTAAACTTGTCGAAACTCTTACCATAATCGATTTTTTTTTTTTTTAACATATTGATTGAATGACATTTGTTTTTTTCAGAATTCGCTTAATGTTTTATAGGTCTTTTTGACCAAATAATATTTTAAAATTTAGACAATGGTCTAGAGATACGGGGTAAACTATAATCTTCATAGTTTTGACTAACTCTGACAGACTTCTTACCAAAACCGCTCAATGAGCTTAGTCACCAGCGATATCTACAGATACACACACTTACAGATATCCAAGTAAAAACCTAACACTTGAAAAGAGAGAGTGTGTGTGTTATAGCATGCAAATTTAGTCCGGTTTGATTCAAACTTAACAAAAAAAATCGATTTTGGAAATAGCTTGGACAAGTTCGTTACCCGGAATAACCCGTTCAACAATTTCAAAACGGTGGTCATTTCAGATCTTTTAAGAATTAATAACTTCGTGCGTTTTTGGAAAAAAGATTTCACTATCATAATCAGTGTTAAAAGCTGCATAAAAATGTATTTCAGTTGATATAAGACATTGAATTTGACGGCGGTAATTTTTTTCTGGATCAGAATGTTTAAGAAAACGTAAGATAAACAAATTATTTCAGCCATTTCGCTTCCATCACTTCAGCGATTATTTTTTTTTTATCTTGTTATTGAAGTTTTCACTTGTATTCATCGAGACTTGTATTCTTACCGCTGTTACCATTAAATTTGAATCGAAGCCAGTGCATTTTACACAGTTCACCTTGTTCTACGGAAGTCTAGATTTTCTAAACACAAGTCCCACTGCCAACTTGATGAGGTAATACCACCGCCACCGCCTCCTAGATTGGCCGTGGCCGTGACCGTGAATTGTGCCATTCACATCGCCCCCAGCTATGCAATAGCATTGTCTAGTTCATTTAGAAGGCTGTGCATAAATCGTCGTGTAATACCCGCTTCGTCGTTGTGTAATCGAAAACCGCTTTTCGCGCAAATAATTGGCGCAATAAACCACTCGCTTCGCCGGCGTGGTATGTGTCGATGAAGGGGAACATTAGTTACACGTTTAAATCTGGGTTCGCTTAGAGCTGTTTAAACAGCTAATATTACGAAACAGTAGCAAAATAAATAAAAATCGTTCATGTGATGGAAGCAAATTTTCAAAAGGATTTTTTTTAATCTTACCCTATTTTGATTTCACCACCACAAACAGCACTGACAGATAGCATTTCAAACAATATAGTTACATTGGAAATACGAAAATGAACCCTGACTGCCGTCATTTTAATGTTCTTAAATTTCAAAGGATTTTGAAAATTCGGAAATTTTAATTAATGCAATTTAATACGTTGGTTAATTTATGCTGATCACATTGGTGAAATCAAATTTTCACAAGAAAATAGCGACAAAAAGTGTTTTTTAAAATATTTTAAATGATCGTCAAATTGGAATTGTTGAACGAATTTTGCTAGTTAACGAACATGTCAAAATTATTATCAAAATCGATTTTTGTTCCAAGTTTGAATAAAATTGTCTTAAAATTGCAAACGAGGGCGTGTTAATACATATATATTTACACTGTATATATACAAATTTTAATGGCCTTCAAAAATTGATCTAGAGATTTACGGCGCTACAAGGAACCCGGGTCTGGGTCTTACTATGATGGCCGATCCGATAGCTCAATTTCCAATGTTAATTTACCAAAAATCAATGGAAGAGGGTTCATAAAATAAACTGTAAGGCAGACTAATTGTTTCCAAAGTGCACGCCACGAACCACTGCAATAAAAATGTTGGTTCGGAGGGAGGAAACAAACCGAAATCGTGCACGCAGCTGTCTTGCTAGAGCAATTGAATCAAACTTTCACCAACAATTTTTTTACTTTATGCTTTTTTTCAAAAACCTTATTTCACCGTCACAAGTCTGCGCGTTATGTATTTAAATTTTTCAAATTATATAAGAATTTCAAAATTTAACTCTCGGATTATGTTTCACAAAAAGGTAGGGATCCTAATGATGTTTTACGTTTTGATACGGCCACCATTTTGAAACGGAATAACGTATTTCGCTGGAAAACGTGTTCAAGCTATTACCAAAATCGATTTCAGTGCCAAGTTTGAACCGAAACTGTTCAAAATTCAGTATTTTTGATGTGCAGGCTATTAACTGTCATAATTTGAGGAAATCTGTTGAAAAGATAAAATAAATTATATGATCATTACACTACAGTTTAGTCAATGATAGTAGGCCTATGCCCTAACTGCCCGAGCAGTATTTAGTTTCAACTCGACATTTCGGCATTTGGTTTGTGTGTTTGCTGTACGCAGTTTTGTCCAAAAACATTGACCGATTGTTTATAAATTTGGTATGTATGTACATATATAAATCCCAAAATTAAGTTCTTTTCTATTTACTTCCGTTTCAATATGGACGCCTAACTTAACGAGCGTACGCAGTTTTGAACAAAGGCATTAACCGATTACTTTAACATTTAGTACGGAGGTATCGTGTATAATAACGTATGTGTAACATTTATTTATTTCCGTTTCAAGATGACGGAATCTGATTTAACGATGACGAGTTCAGCCTATGCAGTTTCGGCCAAACGCATTCACCGGTTTTGAAATCTATAATGAAGATATATTGTGAAAGCCCAAACGACGTATGTGTAATATATTTTTCTATTTACTTCCGTTTCAAGATGGCGGCCTCTGATTTAACGATGACGACTGCACGCAGTTTAGATCAGACGCATTGTCCGATTGTTTTAAAATTTAGCATAAAATTACCTTGTGTAAAACCCGAAATAAGTATGCGTAAATTTTTTTCCCCATGCACTTTCGCTTCAAGATTGTGGCCTCTGATTTAACGTTAAGAGAGTAGTTGCTGTTTATTTCCTGTCATACTGGCTGAACGGCAAGACCTACTGTAATTTTGACCACTTCATGGAGAAAGAGCACATAATTTCCAATAAAGTTGATCCAGTAACATTTTTTATAAATATTACGGTTACCAGTTAAATTGGCGGGAAGGTTAGATCACTGTCGCTGAATGTTCTATATATTAAGAATATACTGCGAGGTCTATTGTTCTTTGTGCTACTAGTATATATTTAACTGAATCGTATAACACACTATATAACATATATATATATATATATATATATATATATATATATATATATATATATCTTTTTTTAACTTGATTACTGCAACTAGTTCTAAGAACTAACAATCAGCATGTATCTAACAACATAATATCATAATATAAAAACACTTCAAGATACAGTCTGTTAACCCATTGGAGCTCCAAGTAGGCTATACTATGATGCAAGCTCAAAAGGCTTGGTCTTCTTGAGTATTCTACGTAGTTTATCGTTATCGAGTAGTTTCCACGCCTCCTCATTAACGTGAATTTTTAGCCGTCTCTCATGGCTTTGGGCAAATTTTTTTAATTTCTTCGACAACAGTGGTCACTTTTAAGTCCCTATGCCGATCGTGATTACAAACATACCATGGTGCATTAGCTATCATTATCAAGATTTTATTTTGGTGGGTGCTGGTCCCCAAAATAAAATCGTGTAACCCAGCCAGCACAGACTTTTCGAAAATTTAAAGAATCGTGGATAACTGAATATGTTGAGTCATGGCTTACATTCCACTCGCAATATTATCAAGTGTTATTCGTCGATTATCGAGAATCATTTGTTTAACCGCTTCAATATTGTCATTCGTCATTGAAGTGGAAGGCCTACCAGTCTGCTGTGCATTATCCATTCGTAGACCTTGCTTCCACTGAAACAACTCTCTTCATACTGCTGCTGCAATCGGCGAATAATATCTGCTAGTTTCACACCTTCTGAATTGAGGAAACGTATCACTGATCGCATTTCTTCCTTGGTGCAATCAGACAAAGGAGAACTCATTTTACGCAGTCTTTTAAACACAATTACAATTAACACACAATGAAACAATACTTTCAATGAACAGCTGATAGACGTTATGACTTATAGCAGAACAATCAGTGCTGACATGCATGTGATTTGAAGGGAAATTTAAATTTCTCTTTGCTTTTTGACTTGCCCTCGTATATATGTCAATGCACTATCTAAATATAAACCAAACCACCTTGCACAATATAGACCTACCGGGATAGCGACACGGGGCAAGGTAGGGCAGGGCATGGCAGGGAGGGGCACAGCACAAGTGATCCCGTTGCGTCTTGTGTCTGAAGGCAAGCGAGTCCTCAAGTCCGGTTGTCGCCGGCAAGGCCGCCCATCTTCCTCAATGGCAAGGCCATCGGCAGTCGGAGAATGTCGCCTAAAACATCTCTTAATTTCAGTTCACACGATCTGATAAACGGTGCTCGTGAAAACCAGATGGCCGGCTCGCTTCGTCTAGGACGTGTGCGCAAACTTTGTGACATAATCGCGGTACGCTTGTTTGTAAGCGAATTTCAAAACAATATTTACCTGATCTTACGGTGCGTTTACATTGGAATGCGTGTACAAGGACAAACTGGCATCACCTTATGCGAATGCTACACAGATTGTATGACCTCTAAGACTTCCCCACACATTTTGTATAAGCAAAAAATTGCATACACTTTGACTTGTATGAGTTTATTTTCACGTGTTTTTAGGTTACGGCAGATTTTGTTATTTATTAAATTTAATTAGCTGTTTACTCAGCCGACAAGTTTTGATTTGTTGGCAAATTCAATTGTATTTAATAGGTTAGTTTGTTTTAATAGTTTGGTTTACTATTTTGTCCTACAGTTTTTAAATCCTGAGCCATCTTCTGAAGTGAGTTCATTAACCAATAGGTGGTATAGGCCTCTATGCACCATGAGTTTTTCTTTTTCTTAAAAATTCTCGTCGCCACCACCCACGAGTTATTTTTTTAATATTTTATTTACATCAGTGTACATGCTGATTAATATAAAAACTTCTCATTACTAGAGTTAGTTTTATTGTACAAATTTAGAATATTTGCATTTAAAGATACTGCCACTGATCACCAGAAATTACCATTTGACAAGTGGAATAATTTGTATAAATGTAAATGCACGGAGTATTTTATACAAACTACTTGACACGTACGAGGACTTTTATAATCACAAATTCTGTATCTCATAAAAGTCCTCACCTATCACAATGTAAATTCACCTTTCCTTTTCTTATCTGATTTCACCATCGTAATCAGCCTCAAAAACAGCATACACCAGCGTTAACTTTCAATATTCTAATGAAAATATGAAAATGAAGCTGGCGGAATGGGAAATATAAATCATTTGATACATTCTTCAAGTACGTTATAACAAGATTACATCTGCACGCGTTTCCAGCTAGGCTAGTTTGTGGTTGGTGTATCGTATTACAAACGTCACATTGGCGCCTTCTTTCAACGCGGCTGTCTTACTGACGTGATGGAAGCTAATTGCCAAAAGTAATTAATTGTCTTATATTAGCATTTTTTTTTTGAAATTCCGATTTCACCATCATTAAAATCTCTAAATATTTGCATTTTAAACTTTTAAATTACATTAAAAATACGAAAACGAACCACGACCACCGTCAAATACAATCATAATTTCAGGGGAGAGCAGACTAGCTGCACCTATTGAGAGGATTTAAACGACCCTCGCGGTACCCGAGTCCAATACACACTTACACTTACAATACTATACTTACGACTTTAACACTTTACACTCACACTTACATTTAGGGAGGCGATAATTGTCTCAATGTGCTTTTCGCCTTAAAATAAAAAAAACACAATCACGATTTTAACTTTGAACGCTAATTTATACATTTTTAACGCTAATTATCCGACAATTTTATTAGATTTTCAAAAAAAACAAGATGAATTTTTTTAAATTTTGAATTCGTGGCCATTTTGAAACTGTAAACAGATTTTACTGATTAATGAACTTGTCCGCACTATTACCGAAATCGATTTTTGTGCTAAGTTATGTATAAGATTTTTAATGACCCATCAAAAAAGAAACAGCGATTACAGATCCTTGGTCTTTTTCTCACCATCATGTCCACTTCCAGTGGAAATTCGATAATAAATAGCACTGTAATCACTGGACTACCCTTGATATAAATATTAATACTGGAAGTGTACCAGACGGAAAATAAAATTTAAAAAAACTTAGTGCGGGACTGAGCGGCAAAAATGAATACTTCTTTTGGCATGCCTGACTATATACATTTTCCACTACTATTATTTAATTATTTTTATAAAATTTAGATGCGTGCATGAAATTTAGATACACTCTTAAAAATTATGCTTGTATTAAATTTAGCGTGTGTGTAGGTACACAACGTAAAAATTAACTGTCACATGTATACAACTAAATGTCACTAAATATATCTTAGGCTATATAAAATATCTTCTATATAATCTATAGGCTATATAATCTTAGGCTGGAGTTTTAATAATTAACCAGTTTATAACCCTAATTTTGACAGTTATAAAAATTAATCGTATTTTTATTAATCTGAGTATAATAATAAATATAATATTTGTGATTCTGGCATTCAAAAATTGATATATTTCATATACAGTAAACTTGTGAACTTATAAGTAAATAGAAAATACACATTTTTAAAATTAAAAAAAATAAATATAATCTCAATTGAAATGATATTGAAGCTATTGTACGAAATCAGCTGTTTAAAAGTAGTCACTTCCAGTCAAGAACAATATATGCTGTGAGGTATGCATTACGAATGCAAGCATGACAGAAAGCAAATGTTTATGCCCATGCTTTGTCAACCGCGACCATACAAGTTTTCACTTCAAAAATACATATTATTAATCACTAAACAAAAAATAGAGCGTACCGTGACGATAGAGCGTTCCGTGACGGCAAACTGAATTTTTCGCCGTGCAAAAAATACATCCATACCCCGCGAAAAAAAGTAATCACTTCAATAGCAGTGGAAGAACTAAAAAAGAAAGTTATAAAAAAAACGAAAACCACCGTCAGGTTCCTTTACCCGCAAATCCTTAACGCCACGGTTATGCAGAACACAAGCAAAGCTGCCAATCTGGGCAACATCTCTAGGCTTCACTTATAATACAGCTGTTTACAATAATTACTATGCATTACCCAGCGTTTTACTAATCATACCTTATCTTGCCTCCAGTCTAAGCTGTAATTTTCACTGGTCGTAACCTTATTTTAAATACAGCTTTGTGCAAGTGGTTAGGTTAGGTTAGCATTGAATAATGGTTTTTTTCTTAAGAGTAGCTATAATAAGCTATAATAGCTTATTTGCTAAAGGTATAATTGTTTCCACATAACTCACATAGATAAAATAAACAGTCCCTCAAAACAGCCCATAGTAGAGAATTTTAAAAAAAATCAACATGAAAACCTACATAAACTATAATTACTAATTTTCAAATTACAATAGAGTCTCGATTATCCGTCACTGCTGGGACCGTTTGTAAAACGGATGACAGAATAAACGGATAACAGAAATAGATCACTCGTACTTTCGACGATCGACAAAATAACATAGGCCTACTGTATATACACTGCTTGTAGAATGTTTTATTATTACTTTGGAAAATGTAATAAAACTCTTACATTTTTTTATTTAAACCCGTACGTAACTTACGTGTAAAATTCCTCCCCCATTCACTTCCGTTTCAAGATGGCGATTTAACGAAGATTTACTTGCTGGCTGTTTCCTGTAATACTGGCTGAACCGCAAGATAACGTTCCAATAAAGTCGGTCCGTTACAATGTTTCCTAAATACGGTTTCCGCCATATTAGTGTGTTTTTAGTCGGCGACCAGGCAATTAATGATATACTGCGAGATCTACTGTTCTTTGCGAATAATTTAGACGACAACTTGAAAATAACTGTGAGGTACACGCAATGAGACTTCGCTTTGGCCGTTTAATTAATGCTACTTACAGAGAGTGCAGAAGGATTAACTTCTCACGTTAATGAATCTTATTTGGATTCGTACCTGCCTACGCCGGTGTCAACAGGTCGGTTAAGGACCCGGTGTCGAGCCAAGTACGTCGTAACAAGTGACCAGCCGGAGAAGTATTGCTAATGAGCTAAGGAACACAACAATAAGACATAGAGTCGCTTAGTACTGGAGTGCTTATTTTACGAGTGTGTCTTTATAGCGTTTAAATTGCGTATGGAATAGTCATCGCGGTAAGCAGTGTTTTGATGACGTGATGGAAGCCAATTTCTAACACTATTTTTAGCGAATTTCCATTAGAAAAATGAGTTATTGGAGCGTTAAGACCCAGATCCTGGACCATCAAATGAGCACCGATCCTGGATCCTTTCCTTTAAATCACTTTTTGAGAGATCGTTAAAATTTGTGTTTGTGTGTGTGTGTATTTATTATTATTATTTTTGTTTTATGATTTGTGTTGTAAAACTTTAGTTTTATTATGCGTCTGTTGTGTTTATATGATTTTTACTGCATATATTGTACTCTTGTATAGCGTATCAGAGCAGAAATACCTCGTAGTCTTTATTAAGCCTTAAATAAAGACAGTTTATTCGTCTGCCTCTACTTTCTTTATTTTCGTATAATGAAAATGTTAAAGGACCCTAAAAGATCGAAAATTCAATCCTACACTATTAAAGGAGCAATCTTTGTGTTCATATGACTTTGTTTCTCGGAACCAATTCTAACTATTTTCATATACCATTTTCAAGCTCAAAAACCGATCTAGGTGGGTCTCATATTTGGAAAAAATTGTTTTACTTAAAAAAGCGTTTAACCCGGACCATATGATTACCTACTCAAAAATATAACGATAATGATAAATCCAATGCGCGAATGAATACTCTTCAATCAGCTGATATTTAACTACTGTTTATGTTTAATCAGCTGGCATAATCATCAATCAATGTGCATAATAAATGTAAGCGTGGTATGCCCTTGCGTGCCACTAAAACTCCGCAGCCTCATGGGGGTTGTATGGTATGGCAGTCCACCATTACCCATCCATAAAGAAGGTTTCAGTTTGGAAATTCAGGAGACATGGGTGCCAAAAAAGGTCATCGTACCAATGGATTTCTTACGGGAAGTCGGTGAATCAGCTGACAATGTGAATCGGAAGCCCAACATTAAGCTAATGTGTCTAGCCTACCGATTAGAATTTAAAACCACATATAAGTATAAATAGAACACAGCTGATTCGCAACAGTCCAATGTGCCACTATTAAAACAGAATTAAAATTGAAATAGGTTAACCAAAAGGATACTAACCCTTAAGTGAAATATGTTTGTAACGCGGATTACCAAAGTCAAATAAAATACAGTTAATTACGCCAAAAATTATAAATGTAAAATCAAAAATGAAGTAATCAAAATAGTTCACTTCAAACTTCATAAATTACCGTGTGTATAAATATCAACTGAAACAAAGAAATGTAAATAACAATTAAATTAGTTATTAACATTATACAGTTTATAACAGTTTAAGTTCTGATTGCTGTAACAGGCGTAGATCTAAGCCAAGCAAAGAAAATCGAGCTAAAAGGACTAGAACTAAAAATTGAAATATTTTTAAAATACTTAATTTATAAAGAAACACACATTCAAAATCAACTAATTATATAATTCTATTCCTTTATTTATTTTTTTTTATTTTTTTTTTTTGAAAAATATACAACAATTACTACGCCGTTATGATCTCCCTGACACGAATAAAAGAGGTTATGTAATAATAAATATAATTAAACGTATATGTTATTTTTTACGAATCGTTATAAATAAATAAAACAAATATTTTAATACTATCCTGCATAAAATATAATATTCAACATTATAACAAGATTTAGTCTAATAAACACAAAAATACAAAAACGATTTTTTTTAATTGCAAAAACGAAGACAATTGTACATTTTTTTATTGATTTTATATGGCCGAAACTGTTCACAATGAACTTTAATGTTAATTTAGGCAATTGAAATATTGAACATTTTTAAATAACTACCGGAAAGAAGGAAATTCAGCCGGTACCTATTGATTTTAAAATATTCCTGGAATATTTTGAATTAGGAAAATTATTTTTTTCAAAATTCGTATTACAAAAACTAAATTTATTTCTTTATTAATAAGATGAAAATAATGATTGTCAAAGTATACATGTATATATATATATATATATATATATATATATATATATATATATATATATATATATATATATATATATTGTGTAAGGAAATAAAAACAAGCAATATATGTATGTATATAAAAGAATTTTTTCGCGGAAGAGCTCTAACGATTATGATATAATTTTGGCACATAACTTTTTCTCGCAATCTTGGCGATATAGTGTATTACTGTATACATAAAAGATGTATCGAAAAAATTAACTAGAGGACAGGAACGGCGCTCAATTCAAGGTAACGGATCTGGGACTTACCACGATGTCGCTTTCCCATCAACAACGACACAACATGGAGGTTAAATTTCGCATGCTACATAGCCGCATTCTCAGTCAGTATGAGAAAAATTACGAAGATGCACACAAAAATCTGCCCAAAAAACCGGTAACTCGACAAAATTTCTCAAAATCGATTTTTTCTAATAGTTTGTCACCTTATCGTATTGAAATACATCTACTAAAAATAAATAAGCTATAGCGAACCGTTAGAGAAAATTTAAAAAATAACCGACGGCGGTCAGGGATTTGCTGAACGGTGGAGTCAAACCTATCTTATATTCTTTTTTTGTTTTTTTTTTTTTTTTTTTTTTTTTTTTTTGCTTAACGACCACATACTTTACGCCAGTTAGACTAATGAGGACGAGGGATCAGCGTTAGTAAGAGAAAAGCCACGGGAGTAACTGCGGCTCGAACTAAGAACCTTGAGGTGCGCACTTCAGAGACACAGCAGCAGACTGACCATTGCTTTAGTCACATCGACTACCGAGTCCCCACCCGTCCGTTAATTTGAGCTAATTACCAGTCGTTTGTAAGCTTTCAAAATTCGAATCGTATTAACGACTGTCGACTCATCTGCCTCGTTGACGTGATGGAATCAAATTTCTAACACTATTTTTTATCTTACAATCATTTGAAAACCAGATTTCAAAAACAACAACACGTACATTAGGATAAATTAGCATTTTAAAATTTTAAATTACACTGTGAACAAAAAAACTTACCCTGACACACCGAAACCAAATTCATTTTCGTAATTGCAATGGATTTTGAAAATTTTACATTTAAAATGGCCGTCATTTCGAAACTGTCGAAAGGATTTTATTGGGTAACGACCAGTCTATTAACAAAATCTATTGTTAGAAATACCTCGATTGCCATGGGACAAACTCACAGTACTATTACAAAATTCATGAAGATCAATATTAATTTGTTTAAATCCAAGTAAAAAAAACACATTTTAGACTTGAAACACCAGAAAACTGGTATATTTACAGATCGGATTTTCTTCACCTTCGCCACATTTTTGTTATACCGACAAAGCCTCACATACACACATTGGGCGGTGCAACGTAACTTATCACCGTGGCCTTGATAAAGTGAAATAATTGCTGCAAGAGAAAGGACGCCCAGGTAATGCATCTGCATCGAATATCATCTGCCCACGACCTTGGGAAACGTTCAAGGGCAGGAAGGTCCTATATATTTACAACACAATCTTATATTCGTTTTTTAGCAGCATTTCATTTAACCGTGTCGCTGACGTGATAGAAGCAAAATTAATAACTTCATACAAGCCAATATTTTCGTATGTTAAAAATAAACCCTAATAGTTTGTAAAATCCATAACTTTTTTATTTTGCTGAATAGGCCTACAAAGTATAGCAATAAGTTTTAATAATGGAGAGAAACAGAGGAGAGGGGATGGATTTTTTTTTTTTTTAACGTCCGACTGTTGTGCACACTTGGGCTAATTCAGACGATGGGATGATTTATAGCGTATGAAAATGCCAAGCCCTGGTCGGGAATCGAACCCGGGTCCTCGTGGTGAAAGCCCAGTATGCTATCAGCTAGGCCACCGACTATCTGAGGGGATGGAGGGAACGGAGGAGAAATCAGGATGTAGATGAAAAGGAGAAAGGTAGTAAGAAAGAGTCAAGGAAAGGAGGAGAGATGGACGTAAAGGAGGAAATCTACGAAAAAAATACTTTTTGGGATTTTGATGTAAAAATGTAGCCTAAAGATCCAACAAAGTCTCAAGATCGGTTTTCCACAGTAACTATCTTTCATAATTAGGCTATATTAAACATTACAAAATTGTAAAATTCAACAAATCGGCAACACATTTTTTTTAATTACTAATTTAATAAGATTTTCTGTTTACATTTTTTTACTCTAGACAAACAATTACAAACCTAAAATAACATAAAACGTCTGACTGGTTTTTTTTAATTATTTTTAAGGCGAAAAGCACATTGAGTCTATTTTCACCTCTTTAAACGTAAGTTTAAGTGTTAAGTGTTAAGGTCGTAAGTGTAGTGTTGTAAGTGTGTGTTAGACTCGGGTACCGCGAGGGACGTCTAAATCCTCTCAATAGGTGCAGCTAGTCTGCATCCCCCTGCGGGGAAAACATCTTGTTTGTCGTTTCATATTTACATGGACAACATTTTCCTCTGTATTCAAAAAGCAAGCGCAGTACAAACTTTTCAAAACAATACTTTGTTTCAAACCAAAGTTGAAATTATTAAAATAATTATCTCTGTTTCTGCTAGAAATGTTACAATTATTGTTGAGTACATTCTAACAATACTTGTTATACTTGTCTCCATTATCAAAACTTTATTACTTATTAGCATAATCAGTATAAGCAGACACTACATAAACAGTTTTGATAATATAGGTAAGCTATCAAAACACGCCAATAAACATAAATTCAACAAAATAAGAACATAAATTCAAACAAATTATTAAATTCTCAAGACAAAATTTACTTTCACACACTAAGTAGCCCATTGGAAAAAAACGGTGATCATAAAAAAATTATCGGAATTTTGACCGAATTCTTGTCCCATGGGTCCAAAATGTGGTATGTAGCCTTTAAGAAACCGAACAAAACATACGTAATTTAAAAATCACTAGGCCTACATTGTTCCGAGTTATAAATTTCAATATAGCTAGTACGACCAATTACTCAATTACACTAGTACGACCAAATTGAGCAAAATCTGTTGAAACAATTTTATGAAATTGGACTACATTTTTGGTTTTCATTTTAGAAAATAATTGAATGAAGGAAAGCTTGTGTAGGCCTAATTTATTTTAAAAAATCCTATTAGCTTTTAATACTTTAGCTAACCGAAATGTTTTTTTTAATTAGTCTATCTTTTGCGTGAAAGCAAAAAGTCAAAACTTAAATTTAATTTAGAAATTAGTGCCTAATTTATTTGAAATATTATTATTATAAATAAGAATTGTTTTATTTGAAACTAGAATATTAGTCCTAACTAAAGAACAATATTCATAAACTTCATTACACAAACTTCATAAATAAAAATTGAACCTAGTGCTACTTTAGGCTGTTATACTTATAAAATTGATTTGTTTGATACAACACTTAAAAAATTCCAAATTGTATAGGCCCTAGTTATTCTGAACAGCTTAACTCACCAATTCAAATCGAAAATCAAACATTATAAATTGTCACTGATGTACTAACTAGTAGCCTACAATCAGTTTCTAAATAGTAGGCACATACCGAAACATTTTCTTTATTCACTATTTCACTTGCTACAGTAGGCCCAAAATAAAATAAAATTAGTAATTAGCGAATTAAATTTACTCATCAAAATACAAAATTACCTATTACCTGACAATATTCTAAAAATGAATCTGAGGCACATTATTATAAGTGAATTATAGGCTGTAATGTGGTTAGATCTTTTAGCCCATATTAAACTTTTAAGAGGCTTCTTATAGTCCTGAACACACACACACACACACACACACACACACTGAAATTTTAAAAAATGATTACAAAATTAGGACTCTGAAATCCCACTACCCAAAAAATAGGTCTACTTAGGCTAGGCTAAAACACAAATAAAATCAGTGCAAAAACATTTGTAAAAAAACATTTGCAAAAAACAGTGTAAAAATAGGCCTACTTTCTACAGCTGCATTATTTTTAACCGAACAAAGAACATAAATTTAGTTCTAAACAGTTAACATTAAAAGCCACAGTAAAATACACAACAAAAAGCATTACCTTGTAAGTGACGAACGTTATCTCGCTGTTGCACTAGGCTACGGAACGTCTTGTGTTGCACGCTTGTGAAAAATAAATTTTACGTGAATGATTTTCACTTAAACACAAATTAACACACCATACACTGAATCACTGAACACTGCACGCACTATACACACATATTCACACCGATACGATTTAAACCAACACATAAAACGAATTTATTTTGAAAGAAACGGTGCAAAACAAAATAAAACACCAACGGTAAAACAATGGCGATTTGAAACTGTTGTGGTATGGCCTGATCGTTGACCAATCAAATTAATTCGTTGCCCTCAAGATGTAAGATTTGATAAAGCAACTATTAGTTTACGGAAATGCCACAAGACTGCGCACATTACTTGACTGGACAATACATCCGTGTTTAAATGCTGCGGACAGTTGATCACTGTGGCATAGCACAGGTGTTGGGTGAATCCGCACTGTTTATTTTTGGATAGAATTTTTTTTACCAAATTAGTTTAAACAATTGACACAAGAGTGCTGTTGTGCACATCTTTAAACATTGTAACACATAATTTTTACATTGTCTACTATCATTTTACACATTTAAAAAAAAAAAGTTTATAAAAATAATAACTCAAAAAGATTAATTAAATGTAGTTATTAAAACAACTAAATATTGAATGGATATATATTAAAATATGTTAGGTACCATAATAAATTATACAAGCAAAATGTGTTTTTTAAGGTTATCAAACAAAAATACTGCCTACAGAATTTTACATTCGAAACATGAATGCAGAACTAATTTTCGCAAAAATAATGTTTGTATTAGTAGAGAATAGCGTGACCATCTTTATTCAAAAATTGTTTATTTTTTATGACAATGTATGTTATTCTGAATATTACGTGACTCAAAAAATATTTGGGGACTCAAAAAATGTAGCCGTAACGATTTTTTTAAATTGCTAATTGCACGAAATAACATAGCGATTTCGGAAAAAGCACTTTTTGCTAGAATTTTTGTTTTTTAAGAAATAACTTTCACGCAATACTACTTTCATACGAAACCGTATTAGGTTTTTAATTCATTTTTTTTATAGTTTCTATTATGTCCATTGGAAATATATTAATTATCAAACAAGAAATAAGTTGGAAACAAGGAATAACTCGAGAAACAAGGTGGCCTCTGAAATAAATCGTAAACACACATTAAAATGAAAAAAATGTTTGACAATTTTTAGTGAAATTAAAATAACGTTTAACAAAATTACAAAATGTTTAATAAAAGTAAAAAGTATAGTTTACGTAATATTTGTACTGTTCAGTGATAAATCTTTCAAGCAGAGAAAACAATTTCCGAAATCACTATTTTGTCCATACAAGCAGTTTTCAAAAAAAAGTCCCAGATTTTTTTCAAAATAACGTACATTAAAAAAAAAATTATGAGTTAACAGAGGTCACGCTATTCTCCACAATTGCCATAACGTTTGGCAGTTCATATGACTTACATGTCATTTAACCCCCCCCCTTCTAGATTAATTTCATAATATGGACGCCTGGCTCACAGACTTTGAATGTATGCCACTACTCCAGTTGGAACGTCAAACGTATTATAAGGGAGATAATCGGGACAAATCTTAAAAAAATGTTGCAGTTAGGGGACTGGCTGACAGAAAGGAAAATTTTAAAAATTGAAGTAATCGGTAGTTTATATTGGTCCAATTATATTAACTGAATTTATGTTAAATTAAAATTATACACAATTGATACAAAAGGAAAAATGGACACTGTGTCTACAGTATACATAAATATAAAACATTAATCTTGTACAATATATTCAATTGTTAATTCTCTAATAATTGTAATGGCTGTCTTTCAATTTCTTCCCATTACTTTTAATCCTTATCAAGGACGTTATGTTCCATTCGGCCAGCTTTTTTTAAGTAGTGAGTTCCCGCTCATTATATTTGCATTCTTACTTATGGAAATATGAGATAGGGAAATTTTGTCCGCCTATACAGAGCCCCACAAGGCTAAGGTACGCAGGACTCCGTTTATTACACTCGGTGTCATTCACTCCATCAGCACGGGGTGTTTTGCACTTTAGAATTATCCAAGCTATGTAAATAGTGAATGTTTGTGTGTTTTGAGTAGAAGAGTGAAAGTAGTATGAGCTAGAGGTAAGAAGAGATTGCTAAATCCATCAGCTGTCTCCGCCGGAAGTGTTTGTAGTTAGATGTAAAATATGGTTTAAATAATTAAATTATTGCACTAAACATTAAGTTATATTAAAATTAAATTATTGCATTAAAACAGCGTTGTCAATATTCTCCAACTAATTAACACTCTAGCCTAATATAGATCAGCTGTTACTTTATTATAACACTGTTTTTGTCTTTTTTTTCATGGACATGCCCTTTTTTTTATCCATACTATGAACTGGATTTGAGAAAGTAAGTGCCCTATTTATTAGTCTATACAAACTGTATACAGCGTATGTTACTGCAAGCACGTTCAACACGCTGTACAGTGCTTACAAAAAACAGTTAGACGTTTATCGAGCGCGTTAAGTGTCAGGGAAATTCCGCGTGCTCGTAAACCACACCGGGTTAAGACTACCGTTGAAGGCACAAACGTAACCGGGGTCAACGGTTCCAAGCCGGATCGCGGATGTCGGGAGATGTTTTGGCACTAAATCTCCGCCGTAACATTTCGTGTCAGTTTAGCGCGGCGATACCGAGAACTGGTTTTGCATATTAGTGGCCCATCGCCTGATGGAACAATAACCATTGCCAGTAAGCACAGAATGTTTTGAAACACTGTTTAACAATTCTTCATCACATTGTAAGCCAAGAAAAACATTTACTGGCCGAACAAAAAGCGCCCTTTGTTTCAACTCGACCGTTCGGCATTTAGTCTGTGCGTTAGTTTTAGCAAAACGCATTGACCGATTGTTTTTAAATTTGGTACGAAGGCACCTTATACAAAGCCCGAACGACGCACTTATAAGATTTTTTTTCCCATTCACTAACGGTTCAAGAAGAGGGCTTTTAACTTAACAATGATGAATGTATGCTGTTTTGACCAAACGAATTCACCAACTGTTTTGAAATTTGATACGAAGATACATTGTATAAAGCCGAAACGACGCATGTATAAGTTCTTTCACATTCATTTCAGTTTCAAAATGACAGCCTCTGATTTACAGTAACGTGTGTACGTAGTTTTAGCCAAGCGTACTGACCAATTGTTTTGAAATTTAATACCAAGGTACCTTACATAACGCCCAAATGATGTATTGTAAAAAAAAAAATCCCATTTACGTCTGTTCCAAGACGGCGGCCTATGATTTAACAATAACGAGTGTACGCAGTTTTAGCCAAACGCATTGACCAATTATTTTGAAATTTGCTACGAAGTTGCCATTTATAAAGCCCAAATGACACATGTAAGAATTTTTCCCATTCTCTTTCGTTTTAAGATGACGGAGTTCTAATTCAACGTTTTGCTGTTTTTTCCCTGTATTACTGGCTGAACGGCAAAAACTGTCATAATTTTGACCGCTTCAAGAAGAAAGAGCATACAATTCCCAATAAAGTGGCTCCGGTAACATTTTTCGTAAATATTACGGTTACCTGTCAAATTAACGTAAGTTATGTGCGCTCTTGTGGAGCGCTCTGTACATGAATTAAGGATATATTGCGCGGCCTAATGTTCTTTAAACTACTAGTATAATCGCGACACTCAGCTGTCTTGCTTATGGAACCGAATTTGCAAAATTCTTTTATATCTTACACTTTTTTTGAAAATCGATTTCACCACCACAGAATATCAACACTATAATCTGCATATTTTAGCATTTTAAATACATTGAAAATAAGAAATATGAACCCTGACAGCCGTCACAGTAATTTTCGTACTTACTACGTAATTTTAAAATGTTAAAGGCTTAAGATATCGGAATTGCCTTTTCAAAAAAAGTGCAAGATAAAAAAATTAAAAAAATTTTAATGTTCGAAATGGCCGTCATTTTGAAACTGTTGTACATATTTTGCTGGGTAAAGAAGCTGTCCAAGCTGTCGGGCAACCAAGATTGATTTTCGTGCCACGATTGAATTTAAATCGAATTAAAATTTCGGAGAGTGCTAACACACGAGCAAGCAAGCGCACACGCACACACACACACACACACCACGTATGATCTAACAGTACATTTTCCAATGGAAATTCAATAAAGATAACAAACCGCTATCGGTTATATTCATGTATTTTCATTAAGGCCTACCTACAAAAAATTAACGTAATTACGTCAAATAACATCATACAAATAACATCACACAAATAACATCACACAAATAACAACATACGAATAACATCAAATAACATCGCACTGTAACTAGCAAATTAACGCGTTTTATCTTCGTGTCTGTACGTCTTATTGCGTGGGCGTTCATCACGCCACATTCTACTTGTCTACTCGTTAGGCAAATATTCCCACGAGAGATCAAAGACCAGATATAAATTCAATTGTAGAACAAGGTGATCAAGTGAGTACTGGTCGCCACTGCCATTGCCATTGCCACGGCCTTCTACGGCAGTTTTAATAAGCCTATCAAACCACTTTTAGATTTATAAACGAATCTCGGATAAATTAATTTTTATATCTATTCGACCGATAGATAAATTATAATAGACAAGATGTAATACGAGGCTGAGTTCATTGCGAGTGTTGTTTCTCCCGTAATGAAGTTGGTCTATGTAATATTGTAAACGCACGAATTACTAACATCAAGAGTTGATGGTCTGTCTGTAAAACACCGCTTGAGTTTTAACGGTAAGTCGGAAGATTATAACAGTTTTGTTGAGAACTGGAAACGGTTATAAGGATAGTTTTCAAAGTGTATGAGGAAGAAGAGAGAGATCAGAAATTAATTTTAATTACGTACAGTTTGTTATTGTTTTTCAAATTTCACGATGTAAGGTATTTTACGATTTCCTCCCCTGTAAATTGGTTTTACTTAAAATCTGTAAAACTGATAAGTCTAATTTGAAAATTATGCCAAATTTTTCACTTTTATCGATATATTTCTCGAGCTACATTATTTTCCGACATTGATTTTTGTTTCAAGTACTGAAGTCAAATTAACCTTGCATGTAAACGAAGTGACTCCAACAACGGTTCCAACACTAACACGTACAGCGTGGTGCAATTCTTTGTGGTCGCTCATACTTGGCTAATGAGTCACGATCTTTCACAAAGCGTATGTTCTACATATAAAACGAAAATCACCGTTCACACAGTTCAACATATCTCGAGAACTAACAGACAAATGATAACGTACAAGGGCTTAAAGTAATATTTACAACACATCACATCGCATGAGATTACGTTCAACAAATTCTACCAAAACGGTGATGTTACGGAGTAAAAACAAACATAGTCTACATATTTTAAACTTTGTTTACAAATTTCGATATTCGAGAACTAATAAGCGAAGGCTTAAAACACGGCTCACAACACGTCGATCGATTAAGCTCTCATTCGAAAAAGGCTGTAAAGACCTACAGAAGTTCATAACAATACACTTCTACTTGGAAAGACATGTATAGTTCTTTTGTCACCTTATCAGGTATGTGTTTCTGTTACAGCTAATTATAACCATACATTTAGCCGAGCTACAGCTGATTAATCATACGACAAACCGAGTTACATCTGATTGTTAGACGACCAACCGAGCTACAGCTGATTATTACACGATGAACTTAGCTACAACTGATTATAATTATACGAAAAAACCGAGCTACAACTGATTATAATCACACGAAAAAGCCGAGCTACAGCTGATTTTAATCACACGAAAAAACCGAGCTACAGCTGATTATAATCACATGAAAAAACCGAGCTACAGCTATTTTAATCATACGAAAAAACCGAGCTACAACTGGCATTGAAAAAAACGAGCTACAGCTGATTTTAATCATACGACAAACCGAGTTACAACTATTCATAATCACACGAAAAAACCGAGGTACAACTGATTTTAATCATATAAAAAAACGAGCTACAACTGGCATTGAAAAAACTAGCTACAGCTGATTTTAATCATACGACAAACCGAGTTACAACTGATTATAATCATACGAAAAAACTATCTATAACTGATTTTAATCATATGAAAAAACCGAGCTACAACTGACATTGAAAAAACGAGCTACAGCTGATTTTAAATATACGCAAACCGAGTTACAACTGATTATAATCATACGAAAAAACCGAGCTACAACTGATTATAATCATACGACAAACCGACCTATAACTAATTATAATTATACGACAAACCGAGTTACAACTGATTATAATCATACGAAAAAATCGAGCCCCAGCTAATTATAATTACACAACAAATCGAACTGATTATAATTGATTATATAACCTAGCTGATTATAATCATATGGCAAAAAGAGCTACAGCTAATTATCATACGATTAACCGAGCAACAGCTGATTATAATCATACGATTAACCGAGCAACAGCTGATTATAATAATACGATTAACCGAGCAACAGCTGATTATAATCATACGATTAACCGAGCAACAGCTGATTATAATAATATGATTAACCGAGCTACAGCTGATTATAATCATACGATTAATTGAGCTACAGCCAATTATCATACGATTAACCGAGCTACAGCTGATTATAAACATACGTTTAGAAGACGAAAATTGGGCCGCGTAGCGGGCAGAGAGATCCTAGTTCGGATTAAAATTACTTTTTAGTTTTCTCTATACGTAATACTCGTAGAAAAATCTGTTTTAAGAGCTATGTTCGATTTCAGGTCGGTTAAGGTGTTTTATCGTACTAATATCCATATGCAAAATTTACCCTTAGGTTTCATTTTTCCATGTCTCCGGACAATAATTATTGAAAAAATGATTTTTGGAGGCGTTTTTGGTAACACGATTCGAATTTTTCAAAATCAGCTCTAACAATTTTTACGCAAGAATGTTTAAGCAAAACATATTTGTCGCTAGATCCCCACAAAATCCTTTTTAACAATATAAATTTACGGGACGTGTATAAGCCGAAAAAAATAACGTACCTGGTCTGGATCATAGCATGATGACTGCTTAAAAAGCTTATTTCTCACGGGAAATTGAATTTATTTTATAATTTGTAAACAGTTGTAACATCTAAAAATCGATTTTAGTGCGTTTCTTACTATTTTTTTCAGTAGCAACTGTGTTCGAGGTGGTTAAAGCACTAGTCAGTCTGTTTCGGCTCTGAAACTGGTACGCTTACTTTCCATCGTGAGCTTTACCTTTTCAGTTAACGACGACCCCACGTCCTCGTTAGTGTAACTGATTGATTCTTTAGAGGTTATGGGGTTTATTGGTCTTTGGCATAGTGATTAAAGGATCTATTGTGCAACTAAGTTTCTTGAATTTCCTTTCCGTAAAATGAGTTTTACGGCCCACCTGCTGGCTCATCCTGCTCGGACGTCCTCAGGGTCTTGTAAGCAGAACACCCTTTCGGCTTTCGGCTACCTCCTGCTGCGTCTCTCGTTAGTCCAACAGGCATAAACGGTTTTGCCGTAGTCTGTACTCCTTTCAGTTCAACCCACGTATGCTATCAGTTAAAACGATTGGTCTGTGTTCAGGACCGCTGTCATATGACGCCTATTAATAAGATTACAATAAAGCCAAATGACACATTACTTCATGCAATGAATTATTTATCCTTTGCTTCAGATACACCGGGAATACTAACAACAAAAAGTCGGTCACCTTGGTCGCAGAAAGTTCAACCAGTTAAACGTAGTTGTTCATAGACTCGAAACAAAAACCTGTCAAGAATGTACCGAAGGTCCGTACATAATCTGTTTGATTTAGCGTTGTTCAGTCTTCACCTTTACACAAATATTTCATTCAGTTTCTACAGACAAAAAATAACAGAAAGTCGGTTAAACAGATTTTGCTCAATTTTTTGGCTTATATAAAAAGTAATTATTTGTGTCAATGTATTAAACTTTAAATTTAAAAAATTACAGTTTAAAAATATATCAAAAAACCCCGACGATGAACATTTTTTTTTTTTTTTTGATATAACAAACTCAAAATTTGAATCAATAGTTAACGCCGGCTTTGAGAAATAAATATTTTGAACGGAAATAAATATATTTGAATATATTGAAAAGTTTTTATTATCGATCGGGGGGAAAATGTTCAGTTTTCCGATGTCCGGATAAACAGAATAGTAATTGAATTTTTCGAAATCGAATCGTTAACTTTAGCGAAAAATGTGGAGCGAAAATACATGAAGTTTTACAACTCAAGACAGTCTAGCAAATTTGAAAAAGAAATCTACTATCAAAAAGTGGATGTAAATGTACAATTTTTTGTTCAGAATGTACCAAAATCAATAAAGTTGATTGTTAAAAAATAGATTTTCGTTAATTTGTAAATATTAGTTTTATCTTAAAAAAAACTATTGAAAAATCAAAAGACGGTTGCGAAATATGTTCAAACAACAAACAGTTTGATTTTATCGGAATCGGTCATTTTTTTTCAACTCCGGCGATATTCAGACAGGCACAAGCAGAAGGACATTCAAGTCAAAACACTTTTTTTGGACTCAAAGGGCCTAAAAACGGATTTTTGTTTCCACTCTTCCTATTTAACTATTTTCATCACTTCGTATAAGAAATAGATCATACTTTGCCAAATTTTTTAACCCGTAGTGTAGGTATTTGCGCTTTTCCTGAATTCAAAATACATATTCGTAAATTAGCTCTTTAAAACTATACCAATCACAACATATTTTGTTAAATCAATCCTTATTTTTCCATTTTGAAAATGTTTTCCTAATTATTGGTCTGCAACAAAACTTTCCGTACCATCCCGATTTCCCGTTTAAGTGCTAGAGGTGTAATACTGCCCGGTAATATATTTTGTGCAGGTATTTAAAAAAAATATATGCTCTATTTGTTTGATTTCGCTTAATATAAAAATTTGTTCCAGATGTATCTTCTAGGAGCGCTGCTGTTCCTTATTGCTCATGCGCACGGAGCACTTCCAACGCAGTATGATCCCAACTATTACGACTTGTACAACAGTCCGGCAGTGTTGCCGCCTCTTGCGGTGCTAGCCGAGAGTCCTTTCAGTGTTGCCAGATCGACAGTAAACGTTCCTCTAATCTTAATTTCAAGAGACTCCTTAAGGACTATACACAATGCGCGGATCAGCGCAGTGTCGCCAACTGAACCGCTGGTCACGTGCCAGACCAGCAAATATTCAACGGTAAGTTTTGGATTCACTGCAGTCTTTTTTAGTACGATAATATCGATAACCTGAATACTAATGGTCGGATCAAGTTCCTTTATTTGGTCTCACGAGAATTTGACTTTCAGTTTGGTTAGGTTTTAAAATTTTTAAGAAAGTAATGTTTTACTTACTGGTTTCGAAAACCTACAGTCTAACCTAAGCAGTCATGGTCAACTTCATCTAACCTGATAGACATATTGTTGCAAAATTAATTTATTCAAACAAGCTGTAAAACACATTGCACCCCATTACTTTCTACACATTTTATGTCATCGATTTTGGGTCCACCAACAACCCTCTATCTAGGAAATATATTGGCTGATAAGAGGGGGAAAAAGGAGAGTAACTTGATTTACGAAGCAAGAAGGGAAGTGAATTGAATTAAATAAAGATTTGAGAAGTATACAAAGAATAAAGCTCAATCAAAAGGGCGCTCAGTTTGGATCCGGAATGAGGTAGGCCTACGAAAAGATGGCTGGAAGGAATCACACAAAACCAGCAAAAAGTGCAGTACAGCAATGGCGGAGAAGAGATGAGAATCGAAGAGAGTGGAGGAAAATGGTTTCCTGTGCAAGGCCTGTTGTGATAAAGTAGACGGCAATTAAAAAGGATACCGAAGACTATGCAAGGACACTTAAGTGCTATGGAAGGAGTTCAAAGTTTGCAAACAGACATGACTACGTTTTTTAGTGTTGCAAAATTTATCAGGGGAGTAAAATACAGTATATAATAACGGTATCATAAAAAATACAATAACGATTGTCGTAGTCTAGATGAGAAATAGTTGATGTCCGGGCGTTTACCAGGTCTGCACTCTTCCGGGCGGAATTGTGTGACAAGTAAAAGTTCGTATTTTCTATTCGGTTGACTTCTGTAGTCTGTATAGTTGCTACGGGTGCTGGCAGGCTATCTTATAAGTGTTCTGCAGTGGGTGGTCCTCCTTAATGTTATGCCGAATAATGATTATTGGAAATTATGGCAGGAAATGTTTTTCAGAATTCTATTGTTAAAACTAGTGAAAAAACGCATCAATCAGAATAAGCTAGCGTGTATGGGAGATGCGCCGGCAAGAACGTCTGGGCAGAAATGTGATAATTTAGCTTATATTACACCCTAGACACACGAGCACTACGAACCAATCAGAAGCGAGTATTAGTTTACGGGAGAATTGTGAACTTGGTTTGCAGTCGTAGGCTGTTTGAAAGCCGGAAGGGGAGTTCGACAAGTTAGCGTGGATATTTTTTGGTGTTAGTAAGCGGAATTAGTTGTGTTCCTACGCTGTTTAGGCGGTGATGACATGATCTTCAGTTTATGTGCTTGGAATTATTGAAAAACATTGACTCATAATTGGTGCGAAAGGAAACGAATTGAGTCTAGTCCGGGTTAAAGTGACAGTGATGATGATAAATCTTGTCTTTGCCACAGATGTGAGCTAATTTGCACAATGTCCCAAAACGAAATACAGTAATTATGGAATCAACCCAATGTCTGTTGATCAAATTATAATCTCTTTGTCCCTTTAAACCTCCTTACAACATCACTGCTATAAAACACATGGCATTTACAGCTCCTCTGCTTTGTCATAGTTTTGCCATTGCCTAAACAACATAGGAACTGAGTTACACAGCCTAGTTCCGTTTACTAACACCTAAACAACCACGCTAAAATCCCCGAAATTCTCTCCCGGCTTCAAACAGCCTACGCCTGCGAAACCTAGTTCACTCCCGTCAACCAATACTCGCTTCTGACTGGGTCCATAATACTCGGTGGTCGCTTATCTCGGGTCTATACTGCGCTAGATTAATAGGTTTCTGCCCAGGCATTACTACCGGCGTATCACATCGAATCTCCCGTATTCAATAGATTCATTTTGAATGGTGCGTTCATTCTAGTTTCATCAATGGAATTCTGAGAAATTATTATTCCCGCTATAATTTCGAGTATAAATGAAGGTCGAAAATCTACCCACTAGAGAACAATTATAAGACAGCGTATCACCTACTTTACAAGACACCACAAATTCCTCGGGAGGAAATAGGAGGAATTCGGCCAACTGTAAAAAAGACGCAAACTTCTTATCATTCCGAATCGGAAAAGTGCCACATCAGTCCACGGCTGACCTGGTAAATGCCCGGACTTCTATTATTTCTTCCGGAGACTAAGACAGTTTCTTAGTCTAATCGTTTGCCTAATATAACAACAGAATTTACGATTTTGCCAACACCATACAGTCGTTCGTTATTTACAACGTTACTTCACAATACCTGTTCTCCGTCACGTGTCTATTTTTATAATGGTGGTCGTTTTTTTTGCAGTTCTGCAGCAGTAAATCTTCCATCCAAACTGGTTTTAATACAAAAATATCTTCGGCCGCACAACTTGCACATTTTCCTCTGTATGAAGCTCGTCTTTCTTCTTTTTAATGTGTGCCTTCCCGATTCATCTAGCATCGTCAGATACTTGACCTAATTTTTGAAAGATTATTCAGTTACTAACACGAGTTGTTTTTATCTAGTAACTAATTTAACACTGTCCAGTCTTCCACGCGGAAGATCAACCACCGTCAGAATTTTATGTCATTGTAACGTACTGTCAATGTTCACAGGAAGCCACTCCAGCAGTTCAAGTCGTCCTGAAGAGACCTTTGTACGTCGAACCTAGCCAGGACACTATTCCGTTCCCAGCATCACTCTCCATCGTCTACGATGGCTTCCGCATGGGTCTTCCTGTGGGAGCGGTCATTGCACCGATCCCGCCGCAGAACTTCCAGCAACCACACTTAATCCGGGTTGTCTACGCCGTTCCATCAGGACCTCTTCCTTTACAGTATCCTTACTTCGATCCTTACACTTTCAGGTAAGCTACTGACTTGTTATCTAATTTGTAATAACATCCACGAGCCCTGTTGAACGATCTACCTTGGGGCAGGTTACGTTTTGCGTTGTGTATCACTGTTTAGATTTGAAATTAATAAGCAAATTAAAAAGCTCTACTTTTTTCCTATTTTGTTTACACTGTAACATCTAGATGAACTTTAAAAACTACTTTTAAACTATAGGGCCCCTACCTTATATTAAAAAAAATTATCAAGACCGTGCTCATTTTTAAACACCAACAAAAGATAGCTTTTCTTGCTCAGTAAAGAACAATAATTTGAAATGTTGCGTTAGAAACTGCTAACAAAATGAAGGACGTTGATGTTAGTCGGCATTTTTTGCCAAATTATCCTTTTCTTTTTATCGTTAACGGGACTACAGCGCCCTGTCGAGAAATTATACAATTCGTAATTTCGTTAAGTGAACGAATTGAGTTCAGAAAAAAAGTCCGTTTGCAACATTTTTCTTAACTGGAAAATGAAAAAAATTATGAAATAAATTTCGAGAAGTGTGCTTTATTTCAATATAGAGTTAATGGGGTAAATAATAAAAGGACGAATATGTAATTTGGTCCTTTTTAGTTTGTGACATTTAAAAGTTTGTGACATTTTTATTTTAAGGACGAAAAGTTATTGTCGCAGTCAGAATTTTCCAAAGAAGGGACTCGGTGGTCGATGTGGATAAATCATCGGTCAGTCTGCTGCGTCTCTAAAGTGTGCACTTAAAGGTTCTTAGTTCGAAACGCATTGCTCCGTTGCTTTTCTCTTACCGTTAAACCTGATCCTTCGTTGACAATGAGGACATTATATTCTAACTGGTATAAAGTATGGGCGTTGGGAAAAAATTCTCCAAAGGAAATTGACTAATAAGTATGAAGTATATTTTTAACCTACAAATCCTAAACATGCAATTTTCAAAATTATAGATAAACTCTGCTAAACATTAGGTACAAACACTATATACCATTACTAATTATACTCTATAATTATCACAAAATTCCTTAAAAAATTGTTACAGTCAACCGCCGTTTCCTGAGACTCAATTCCTACCCATCGCCCCTCTCAGGCCGAACTACGCCCCTCTCTACCAGCACCCGCAACTAAGCGCCCAGGACAACGCGCTTACAAACACGAAAAAACAACCTCCGGTAACCGTCACCGTCCTCAAGTTCCCATCGTCCATCGCCACACCGGAGGTCCTATACTACCAACCGCCGCTAGACTCCGAGTCCGAACTGGGCAATAGAGGTCCTCCTGAAGCAGTGATACCGGCAGGCATCGTTCAGTCCGCAGCGCCGGTGCCTAATCTAGAGACCTTCCTCAACTCCAAAGAGTCACCGTTGCTGAACGCCTTGAGAGAAGAGGCCGAGAAGAACAAGAACAAAGTGGTGAAAACAAACAGCGGAGTCGAAGCGTTATAGAGGATCTGGTTAACAGTGGGACAATCTGAGAACTCTAGTTGCATTCTGGAAGCAGAACTGAGTATACAGCTTCACAATAAAACATAATTATTTAATTCAATGAAAATTATGTTCGATCAAATATTATGAACTACTCCATATATGTTTTTTTAAATATATTGAAAAGCAGTGTGAATATTTTGCTAATGGATTTTAAGAAAAATTTGATTCAACACAATATCTTGATTCCAAACTAATCTTGTTAGATACTTTAACGATATATACACGTTCTATTGGCCCTGCTGCTTTCGGCGCCTTTGCTGTCATTAAAGAAAATAACCCCTGTTTATTCCGTTTTTAAAATTGTTGCTTTATGATGCAATATGCATGTTAATTTATTTGAACGTTTGCCATCATTTGTGTTTATAAAGCAATACACGAAGTTTCCAGTGTGTCATCCACTCTCGTTATCAAGTGCCTAACTTAAAACATATATTTAGCAACTAGAATAGAAACCTAGATGCTCAGGCCTGTGCTTGAATATAAACCGTGAGTGGTCAAATATATTAAAACAAAACAAAGGTGATCAGAAAATCTCGTCAAAAAGTGTTCTGTTACTGAACCAAAAACAAAAAGTCATTCATCATGTTTTCTCTTCCTTTTATATTTTAATTACGATAATTTGTTCGAAAACACGACAAATTAACAAAACTAGTTTTGAAATCAGCTGCATTGAAATCAGCTGATATTTACGAATTAATATAAAATAACATATTTAATACAACTACGAAAATTACATCAACGATCCATTTTATATACCTAAATCTGTCAAACTTCTTCGAAGTTTCCGTAGTGTAGTGGTTATCACGCTCACGCGCGCAAGATCTCCGGTTCGATGCCGGGCGGAAACCGTAATTTTTAATAATTAATTTAACATGTGACTTTAAAATATACTGTTATATATTTATATAAACAATGTCCTCTCGCGTCCCGCAAAATCCAACATCAAAACCAGCCTTAAACATGATACACGTTAACAAGAAAACGAACACAAAGTTGACAAATACCGAGACGACAACAGGTGTGCTGGACGAAAGTAAACAATTTACTCCATGTTGCTGTGCGACTTTTTTGCAACTTGTAATTCCCTAACACATGTTAGTCTTACATGTTTGTACTTGTTCCTCTATTTTAACATAAACCTTGCATGTACGTTTACGTTTTAAGTTAGACACTTGAGAACGGGAGTTGATTTATACTTTCGAAAAGGCGTGTATTGTTTTCAAACACGCAAATGATTTCAAACGTTCGACTAATCAATAACAATAACAATTCCCGTTTGCAATCGATCCAATTAGATTCGAATTGTTGTGCAATATACGATGCAAGTACCAAACAAAATAAGCACTTAATTAGAATACAATTACACTAGCAATAACCACTTCAGTTGTATGCATTCCTCGCAGTAGAGCACATATTCGTAATTTAAATATTATTATTTAAAATACAACAGTGATTTATTTATTAGTAATTATATTAGTCGTAAAAAATGGCAATAAACATAACCTCAGCTGTAATAGTAGAACAGCTGGGATATGAAATCAGCTGTTAAAGTATGATTGTTCATAGCGTAATGATTATTTCACATTAATCCTTGTTTTTATAAATTTTTTTAGAGTTCATATTGGTTTTTCGATTTCTAGATTAAACTTTGAAGCAAGGGTACGTAATTTAACACTTACCTCGTGCTATGTTAACATGAGGTTTCTGTATATGTTTTTATAAGCTCATATTTCAATTCTGCTTCTGGAAAAACGCGTTCTTTGATTACTTTATAGATTTATCGCAACGGAGTACAAAATACACAATTGCATGGTTCGTTTACAACTGAAACCTTAAGAAGAAATAAATTTTTTTAACAGTATTAATTTATAACAAATATTCACCCGAAATCAAGACGTCAAGTTAGGCCAGGCGGTCACCAAGTTGTGCATATATTGTGCGGCCACTGAAAGCAGAGCGGAACTATTCGACACCGCTTCACTCCGCTCAGCTCCGTTACGTTTTCAGTGGCCCCACTTACAGTAAATACAAACGGTTTTGAATGCGTCCTCCACTCTGCTCAGCGCAACTCCGGTCTGCATTTGGTGGCCACACGGTCTTATTAACCATCTTTGTATCGCCGACGTGATGG
This sequence comes from Callitettix versicolor, assembly GCA_022606455.1. Lineage (NCBI taxonomy): Eukaryota > Metazoa > Arthropoda > Insecta > Hemiptera > Cercopidae > Callitettix > Callitettix versicolor. Next base: position 66,503,146 of record CM040185.1, read on the forward strand.
AAGCGAATTTTCAAACACTACCAATACCAGATAGCCACGTAATCAAACGCCTTATCACGCGAAAAACAAAATCGACTGTTCGTTACTCAGTAAAATAGTAAAAACACATTTTTATTCTTTATTTAAAAACATTTTGGAACCAAAAATAAAAAATACTTATTACGTTTTCTCTTTTTTTAATTTTAATTACGATAATTTGTTCGAAAACACGATAAATTAACATAGCTAGTTTTTAACAACATAACCTGAAACGTATTATCAGCTGTTCCAAGAAATCAGCTGATCTTTACGAGTTAATATAAAAACAACTGATTGTTTAATATAAATACAAAAATTAAAGATTCATTTCGTATGCTTAAATCGGTCAAATTCCTTCGTAATTTCCATAGTATAGTGGTTGTGACGTGTGCCTCACACGCAAAGTCCCCGGTTCGAACCCCGGCGAAAACACAGAAATTTTTAATTATAATTCATTTAATACGAGACTTATGACGCGCAAAATATACTGTTATATATCAATATAAACATGTTCCTCGCATCACGCGTCCCGCAAAATCCAACATCACAACCAGCCCTAAAACGTAATTAAAAATCTGATTTCAGAAACGTTATTCAGTATAATTCAAAACGCGAATTGACGGAGATTTTAATGCTGATTACGACGGTGGTATAAAATTTTCAAAGAAATATAAAACAAAATGGTTTCTTTTTAGATCTTGTATAATTGACGTTTTGAAACGAACGAGCGCGCGCACACGTATTTTCCAATAGATATTCGCTATACAAAGCACCAAACTATATTTCCGCATTTCTTAAAACGCTTCACAAAACACCCTATTGACTTCTCAGATTGTAATTTTTCCGTAAAGCGCCAGGCGTTGCTTAAATTAACGGTATATTTTAATAATCCGTTGTGCAAGAAAAAACTCTACAAACAAATCGAAAACAAGCGCCCACTGAAATTAGCTGCAGAGTTTTTAATTAAAAACTTCGCTAAAGAATTTAGGATTTAGTAATTAGTACTTTCACTGTTCACTGCCGTAGTTCAGTAAATTTATTTTAGAAGTAGAAGTTAATTGTTTTATTACCAAGCTAGCCTTTCATAAACTTTTTCATTCTTTTTTTTTTATATTTTTAATTAGCTATAGTTTAATTTAAATGGTTTAAAATAAAATATTTTTTAAACATCATATCGAGTACGCATACATTTACTTAGTTCTGTCTACTTTAAGTTCGTTGAAGCGTTTCGGATTACCTCCATTATCAGTACGTATTGTTGTACTCAATAAATGTACACGGCGAGTCAGTAATCAAGTGACTCGGGAGTTAAAGTGGTCGGTCAGTCTGAGCGTTTCAAGCGCTGCAGTTACTGCCGTAAGTTCTACTGAATCATTTAAGAGTCTGTCCACCATATTGAATCTGTTTCTTATAAGACTAATGTAAATTAACGATACAGATTACTCCGCTATCTGTTAAGATAAAATTATGTTTGATATATAGTACTCTATCATTTTAAAGGTATTGTATGTAGGAATGTAGCTCGAATTTTTACATTTTGTATATTTTTTGTTGTTTTTAAAGCCAAAAATATAAAATGATCACATTTTTCCTTACAAAACCTTTAAAGTCAGATATCAAACGTAATTTTACGTTAAAAAATAGCGGAGGAATTAGTATAGCTAATTGCCATTAGTCTTATAGGAAACAGACCAGACTAAATATGGCCGACAGGTTTACAGAATCTTCAGGAGATTTTCAAAATCCTTTTAACGAATCTCAGTTGAACCAGAGAAAAGCAACCAATCAGACCTGCTAAATTAATTAAAACATTCAAGTTAAAAGTATTTTTTTAATTAACTTTCTGTCCGCTAGTGCTGAAGTGAGAAAGTTTCTTCAGTTTTCTAAATGAGTCTTAAAAAGAAAACGTAAAGTGTTAATTAATTAGTTTCGTTATTGCTTTACAAACTGTTTCAATTATTTACTTTTAAAATCTAACTTGTGAGTGTAACATTTCTCTACGGTAAGTACAGTAAAAGATGACCTTGGCAAAACGGCCGGCCGTCTGTCGTCGGATTTACTGTAGCGCCATACATTGTTTGATGCCAGTAATAAATGTTACCAGTGTATTTACCCATCATTCAATGCGTGCTAACAAACTTTCTGCATGAACTTTCTGTGTTTATAGAAATTGTGCCAACGTTATTGATCAATAAAATAATGTCACGCAGTTGTATTGTGTTTTGTTGGTAATTTTACTTTCAACCTTGTTCCCGAAATCACCCTTAAACGGAACGAGGCCGCCTCGGTGGCCTAGTTGATAGCGTACTGGGCTTTCACCCCGAGGACCCGGGTTCGATTCCCGGCCAGGGCTTGGCATTTTCATACGCTATAAAGCATCCCATCGTCTGCATTAGCCCAAGTGTGCACAATAGTCGGACATTAAACATAAAAAAATAATAATAAAAAATAAAAAAAAAAGAAACAGAACGATCAAATTTAGCTGAAATATAATTATTGGTTTTCAAACAGAAATAATGTTTCGTTAAAGTCCCGAATATCCGGGTTGAAAACCGGGATTAATAAAATTATACTTTAAATAATATAAAATAATAATAATAAAATTATATTCCCTGGATTACCTGGGAATATCCGGGAATTGAAAAAAATGAAAAACCGGTTCATCGGATTTTGATAAAATTTTGGTAAATATGCAGTTTAACTTGTTTTGGATTTTTCCGTAAGTTTGCACCAAAAATCCTTACCACATGACCAACAATGATAATAGAGAATATAAAAGTGCGTAAACTAAAGGAAGGGCAAATACTTGCGCGCAAATAACCAACGTGTTTTTCATAGCGAAAACGATACATTAAATGCGTGTTATTAATAACGAAAACAGTATAAATTAATATAAACAACAAATTAACATAGCTAGTTCTTATCGACATAACTAAAACTTCTTATAACCTACCAGTTGTATAATGAAATCAGCTGATCGTTACGAATTAATATCAAACAACTGATCTCTTAATATAACTACAAAATTAAAATAACGATTCTTTCATATATTTACATCTGTAAAACTTCTTCGTGGTTTCCTTAGTGTGGTGGTTATGTCGTAAACATCACACGCGAAAAGTTCCCGTAAAGAAAGGAATTTTTAATTATAATTAATTTAATATGAGAATTGCGAAGCGCAAATCATACTGTTATATCACGCTGATCTTCGCATCGCGCGTTCTGCAAAATCCAACATTACAACAGAACTAAAACATGATACATACAGTGTCTATACCAAAAGTAGTAGGACTGATTTTCTGTAGCGCGAGCGAAGCTGTGGAGAGGGCTTTGGCTGGCTGAGCGAGATGGAGGGAACTTAGCAACAGAGAAACACCAGCGAAGGTCGCCTACGGGTTTTGGTTGAGTATAGATATCATTTATTGTGAAGCGTGTTTTTTGTCGTTGTTGATGCTCAAAATGAGTCAAAATCTCGAGCAGCGATATTCGATAAAGTTTTGCGTCAAACTCGGGAAATCGGCAACCGAGACCCTTGAAGTGGTTAAGTCAGCTTAAGGGGATACTGCAGTTAACCGCTGCAGTGTTTTTGAATGACATGAACTGTTTAAAGAAGGTACCTACCTTCGTTGAAGACGACCATCGCACCGGACTGCACGAACCGACGACAATGTGGTCAAAGTGAGTGAACTGCTGGGTGCAAATGCTAACCCGGGTGTGAGACCGAGTGAATCGCTTCCGAGCCACTCCGACAACTGGACGCTGCATCACGACAATGCGCTGTGCCATGGCGCGCTCGTCGTGAAGCAAGTGTTCCCGTAAAGAAAGGAATTTTTAATTATAATTAATTTAATATGAGAATTGCGAAGCGCAAATCATACTGTTATATCACGCTGATCTTCGCATCGCGCGTTCTGCAAAATCCAACATTACAACAGAACTAAAACATGATACATACAGTGTCTATACCAAAAGTAGTAGGACTGATTTTCTGTAGCGCGAGCGAAGCTGTGGAGAGGGCTTTGGCTGGCTGAGCGAGATGGAGGGAACTTAGCAACAGAGAAACACCAGCGAAGGTCGCCTACGGGTTTTGGTTGAGTATAGATATCATTTATTGTGAAGCGTGTTTTTTGTCGTTGTTGATGCTCAAAATGAGTCAAAATCTCGAGCAGCGATATTCGATAAAGTTTTGCGTCAAACTCGGGAAATCGGCAACCGAGACCCTTGAAGTGGTTAAGTCAGCTTAAGGGGATACTGCAGTTAACCGCTGCAGTGTTTTTGAATGACATGAACTGTTTAAAGAAGGTACCTACCTTCGTTGAAGACGACCATCGCACCGGACTGCACGAACCGACGACAATGTGGTCAAAGTGAGTGAACTGCTGGGTGCAAATGCTAACCTGGTGTGAGACCGAGTGAATCGCTTCCGAGCCACTCCGACAACTGGACGCTGCATCACGACAATGCGCTGTGCCATGGCGCGCTCGTCGTGAAGCAAGTGTTCCCGTAAAGAAAGGAATTTTTAATTATAATTAATTTAATATGAGAATTGCGAAGCGCAAATCATACTGTTATATCACGCTGATCTTCGCATCGCGCGTTCTGCAAAATCCAACATTACAACAGAACTAAAACATGATACATACAGTGTCTATACCAAAAGTAGTAGGACTGATTTTCTGTAGCGCGAGCGAAGCTGTGGAGAGGGCTTTGGCTGGCTGAGCGAGATGGAGGGAACTTAGCAACAGAGAAACACCAGCGAAGGTCGCCTACGGGTTTTGGTTGAGTATAGATATCATTTATTGTGAAGCGTGTTTTTTGTCGTTGTTGATGCTCAAAATGAGTCAAAATCTCGAGCAGCGATATTCGATAAAGTTTTGCGTCAAACTCGGGAAATCGGCAACCGAGACCCTTGAAGTGGTTAAGTCAGCTTAAGGGGATACTGCAGTTAACCGCTGCAGTGTTTTTGAATGACATGAACTGTTTAAAGAAGGTACCTACCTTCGTTGAAGACGACCATCGCACCGGACTGCACGAACCGACGACAATGTGGTCAAAGTGAGTGAACTGCTGGGTGCAAATGCTAACCCGGGTGTGAGACCGAGTGAATCGCTTCCGAGCCACTCCGACAACTGGACGCTGCATCACGACAATGCGCTGTGCCATGGCGCGCTCGTCGTGAAGCAAGTGTTGGTCTGATTCAGCGTTATCACGTTGCCACACCTCGCCTAAAGTCCTGACCTGGCTCCACCTGACATTTTTTTATTCCCACGGATGAAAAGATAGCTGAAGGGACATCTGTTTGACTCGATTCAGGACGTTCAAGTAGCATCGACGAGGGTTCTCAACAGAATCCCCAAAGCTGATTTCCAGAAGGCGTACGGCGAATAGCAGCAGCGTTATTCTAAGTGTGTAGCTGCCCAAGGATGCTATTTCGAAGAATATTAAGGAATTGTAAACATATCTTCAATATTTTTTTTAATGAGTCCTATTACTTTTGGTATAGACCCTGTATTAAAAAGGAAAAAAATATGATTCGAATGTAAATCGTAAAAAAGCGAATCCTGACCGCCATTACGATGTTTTCGATTTATTGTGTAACACTAATTTTCTTTTTTATATCTAATTCTCATTGAAAAATAATCTATTGGAGCAACCAATCATGGTAAACATAGCCCCCGGATCACAGAATGAATGTCGATCCTGATGTATATGTTACTTTTTAACGTTACTTATATATATATATATATATATATATATATATATATATATATATATATATATATATATGTCATTGTGTGTGCGCGCGCTCGCGCGTGTGTGTGTTCGCAAATTCAGTTCCAATTGCTTGAAACGACATAAAAATCGCTTTTGATAATTCGTTTGTACACTTTAGTTAACCTGCAAAATCCGTTGAAATTAAGAAATTTAATCTGACGGCGGTCATGGTTCATTTTTGCATTTTTAATGTGCTTGTAAAAGTTAAACATTTTAAAATATGCAGACTATTTTAGCGCTGATTATGACGGTGGAATCAGTATTACGAAAAAGCGTGAGAAAAAGAATAATTTTGAAAATTTACTTACATCGCGTCAGCGAGACAGCAGCTATTATTTTTTAAACTAATATTACACGTAAGGCGTTTCCCGTGCATACGAACGTCTTCATTGGAAATTAAAAAAGTCTTTTTCTTCTGTCCTTCTATGTTAAACAAACTTCATGCCTTTGCGTTCCATAGATCTGGCTATATGCTAAAACACACACATACACATACACACACACACACACACACACACACACACACACACACACACACACACACACACACACTCACACACACATCCTGTATTATGAATCTTTAAAATGACCAAAGTCTAATGAAACAGTTTCGAGAAATTGGACCTTGGAGAAATCGCTCTTAGACGTTATTTTTTCGTCAACTAGGAAAACATTCGTTTTTACACGAGCGTTAGGCTCAAATAATTTCATTTGCAAAAATGAATTCCTCGAATTGCAAACAAACCAGGCCATTGAATATAAAAGTACTATAATTATAACCCTTAAGAGAGATATGTGAGCGCACGCTGCTGGTAACACCTTGCGGTAAATTGTTCAACTTCAGTTAAACAGTTAATAGCACTATTTTCTCAAACGTCTGCAGCATCCGTAGCGGCAGATAGTCCAACTACTTGAACTTTAGCCGCTAATGGTGGCTGTACTTCTAAAAAGTTTACATTCAATGACCGGGAGTACAAACAGTAAATTGACGCTTAAATATCGAGCGAGTAAATATGCAATTACTTTCAATGACGTCACTTGAAGTTCAACGAGTACACAAGCTAAGAATCTGTATAGTTTATGTACGCATTATGACACTGTGATTAGCTAATTTCCATTGTAATATGATCTATTAAAGCGGCCATGATGGTAAAACCCGGACCTGAAACTTTGAAAAAACGCCATATCTGACCTGTATATCACTTTTTTAAATGTAGTTTATATATAACGCGTGCGCGAGCGAGCGCGCGTGTGTTTTAGTACCCTAGTGTCCGCAATGTTGATCCGATTTGCTTCAAACGTGGCACAAATATAGATTTCGATAGTAGTTGGACAAATTTCTTTGTCCAGTCAAATCCGTTCAATATTTTCAAAATTACGTTTTATACCTTTTTTACCTCAAAAAAATGTATAGGCCTACCTTTTTTATTGAACAATTTTTTCGTAAATCTAATTTCACCTTTATAAATTTGCATAAATTATAATTTTAAATTAGCACGGTAATACACAAAATTAACCTGAAGGCGGCACTGACGGATTAATGCGATTTTGTGGGTTGGAGCGGTTAGTTGGATGATTCAATTTAAAAGAGGCCTGCTTAGGAAATAACAATTTTTAAAATATTAATATCTTCAATAACTAGCACTATTAAGCTGTTTTCAGACTTAAAACGCATATAAAATAAGTGTAAAAATTTACTCCGCTTCAGACAAAAAAAAAATCACTTAATTTTCTCAGATTCCTAATTTTTAAGACTTTTGCAGAAGGCTCCATTTACATAACTTCCCATCTCCTCAATACACCTATATACATTTTTTTGTATATAACTGCAGGTACTCCAATTCCTTTATCCTTACCATTAGCGCTGATCCCTCGCCCTCATTAGCCTAAGCAAGTCCAGTTAAACGTCGCAACAGTTTCTCAACCAAGTTTTGATCAATTTTAGAATCAAGAAAGATCATTCTGTTGTTTCAGTTAACGTAGGAAGAGAAAAGAGAACCAATATAAAATATCTAATTGATTTTCCCCGTTTTCACCCTCAGTACAAGCATTTCAAATTGCACAGACGTACATATGTACATACGGACAAAAGTTCATGTCCATGCAAAGTTGAGAACGGTATAATGTGACGGGTTTCGGAACCCTCTGGACGTCAGATATCTCGTTGACTATTTTCCTTGAAGCTGCTATACTTTCATTTTAAGGAAGTCAAATATGATCTTTTACATGTTTTATTTTATTTCATTATTTTTCTTAAAAGGGACGGTGGCCCCTTCAACCCCTCTTTTAATCCGTCCCTTTTAAAATTTACTCGCAGCATTTTAACGCTGGTAAAATCAGCTTTTCAAAAACAGTACAAGATGTAAAGAAAATAATAAATGCGAAATATTCGCTTACATAACATCAGCGAGACAGCTGCGTGCCGTGATTAATTACACATCTTGCCCCAACTAACGGTAGACTGTGTTAAATAGCGCGTTCCTTTCGTTTTACACTTCAAAGAGGTTTTAATGAAAGTGTAATTATTTAATTTAATCCCGGCGAGTGCAAGTCAAGTTCACTGACTGAGCGTTCACCGTTGTTAACCTTGAAAGTAATTTGTATTTAATGAGGCATTTATTGCCCACAAATACTGCTAAACATCTGCAACTCACGTCCTAACGATCCACGTCATCAAGTAGCTTATCTGTCGTGACTTGTAAAAAAACGAATAATACCGAACAATGTCGAATGCAAACACTGCCATTGCTATCGAGTTTTCTTTGTGATTTTACAACCGTAACTTATCTCCAGCGGATTAAGAGCATTATAATATATATCTCTTATATAATATATAATACAAATCGAATAATATATAATATATAATACTCTGTTTTTTCAGTCATCTTAAATGATCTTAGAGGTTTTTTTTCTATTAAGTGTCTGTGGACACGTAGATTAGTCCTATATTAAATCTATTCCCAATAAGACTAATGTTAATTAACGATACAATGACTCCGCTATGCGTTAAGATAAAGATATGTTTGGTATCTCGGTTGTATGTGCGAATGTGGTAAGCATTTTACATTATGTATAGGCTCTATATATATATATATATATATATATATATATATATATATATGTGTGTGTGTGTGTGTGTGTGCGCGCGCGCGCGCGTGAGCGTGCGCGAGCTTTCATTTCAGTATTTTAAAAGAACAGTACATTAAAATTTAAAAAGTAGATTTTTTCAACGCTGATTACAATGGTGAAATCAGATTTTTAAAAACCGAGTAACATAAAAAGATACTGTGACGTTACATTCTGTAAATTCGCTTCCATAACGTCAGCGAAACAATTGCTTGCCCTTTTATTTTCAATTCAAACGCTCCGAATAACAGATCGGTTCGAAATGTTCGCGAAATCGTTGACCGCCCACAGATCCGTTGTGGAATGCCCCCTTTTATTACGCAAACCTGACGTTTATTAGCTCCAACAAGAATATAATTCTGTGCAATTAAACTGTCGGTGGTGCCTTCTTAAGAACCCACTGCGCAATCAAACCGTTATAAACATGTTAGCCTATCCCACGCGCGTGTAAAGAAGTTCAAGCGATGAAAAAACATTAAGCTTTCTCACACAGGTAATTAGTTCACCGATAGAAACCATTCTAAACCGATTTTTCTTCTCACGATCACCAAAATTTTCCTTACATTATGTATAGTCAGAAAGCAAAAAAAAGCATACACTTTAATGAACTGACTGCATACACATTAATGAACTGACTACATACACTTTAACGGACTGACTGCATACACTTTAATGAACTGACTGCATACACTTTAATGAACTGACTGCATACACTTTAATGAACTGACTGCATACACTTTAATGAAATGACTGCATACACTTTAATGAACTGACTGCATACACTTTAATGAACTGACTGCATACACTTTAATAAACTGATTACATATACTTTAATGAACTGACTGCATACACTTTATTGAACTGACTGCATACACTTTAATGAACTGACTGCATACACTTTATTGAACTGACTGCATACACTTTAATGAACTGACTGCATACACTTTAATGAACTGACTGCATACACTTTAATGAACTGACTGCATACACTTAATGAACTAACTGCATACACTTTAAAGCAGCCACTGTGCTAAAACACAGTAGAATAGTTATAAGGGCGGAATATAACTATCCATCAACATATATGACTTTGTCTGTTACAGATTGTTACGTAAAGTAACTTGTTTCCTAAACAAATATTGAAGATAAACATGTAAAGGCATCTAGGTCGGTTCTAAGAGTCTACCTGTATTGACCGCCTGGTTCCAATTCGCACCGCCAGCGACCACAAGTGTCCGCGTATAGTTGAAGTTCGCATTGTTTGACGTGATGGTGCATTTTCTTTTCTCTATACGTCTTAAGTAAATCCGACAACCAGTTCGGTGCTAATTAAAACGCTTTTCCTTTGTTTTACCAGTACATTTTAGGAGTTTCCATCAGTTAAAGTCTGTGTTAATGCTACTGTTAAAGTCTGTGCTATCATTAATGCTGTTAGTGATAGTGACCTTTCTGACCGCAGCGATTGATCACTGGCGACCTTACAGTACGCAAACGACATTCTGGACATCTTGTCAAGTAGGTTAGCTAGTCTGTATGATTTCGACATCAAAATTAATATCTGTACAACCAGATTGGTCCTCCGCAGAGGCTGTAACCTAAGTGATAAAGTTCTTTCACAATTGATTTTATTACATTTTCACAACACAGCTCATTTTCTAAAGCACAACTCGAATATTTGATCTATGGTAAATACACACAAGTAAAAATTAAGTTTTAAAATCATTTAAGAATAATCACCTCAGCTGTATCGTTGATGTTTAGTCCTATGTGCTAGCATCTGCGGAACACTAGCATTAGTATTATATTGGAGTAGTTTTCATGCTTCGGTCGTACTTGCCTTGATCTCATCAACAATCGTGTTCAATTTAAGGTCTCATGAATATTTTCATAGCTTATGTACCACGGCGCATTTACTATTATCCGAAATATTTTGTTTTGAATAATCTGATATCGTCTGCATTAGCCCAAGTGTGCACAATAGTCGGACGTTAAACACAAAAAAAAAAAAAAAATTGAATAATCTGAATTTCCTTTATATTATTTTTCTTGGCGCATTCCCAAATTTGCAGTCCATAGCTCCACACCGGCTTACGAACTTGATTTTATAAAAATAATTTATTACTCATACTAAATCCAGAATTATATCTACCAACACATACTCTTGAACTCCTTTCTTTTCTTTGTAATTTATGACTTCCGGTTCATCTTTGAATCCAAATTCATTCCCCAATATATAACTTCATTTCTGTATGGAACAATCTTACTGTTTATTAGTACCGGCACTTCTTTCTTTTATAAGTAAAATTAATAAGGGTTAACTTGGACTAGTTAAGTTTAATACGCCGCCATTTGGTCCTCATTAATTTTCCAATTAACTTTGGAAGGGAATTTCCAGAAATTCACGTACATACGTTATGTACCACGTTACATAAACGAAATTTTTTGAATTGCCTATCCCGCAGCACCAACCTGATGGTGCTGCGGGATAGGCAATTCAATTAATCAGCGTTAAAATCTCCATAAATTGAGTTTTAAAGTTCATTTAAAATTTGAAAATTTACCTCGGTCTACGTCGGCTTTAATGCACACATTTATGCTCAAAAAATGAAACATTTCACAGTAGAAAACGGTGCATTAAAATTTGGTAAAGCACGTTTTGAAAATTTCTACGAGACGCAGACAACACAAATGATAATCGAATAAACTGAACTGTCATTGCCTAAAAAACATAGGAACTGAGTTCCAATTAATAACATCGAAAAACATCCAAGCTAGATTATTGAACTCTCCCAGCTTTCAAACAATCTACGCCTGCAAACCTAGTACACAATTCTCTCGTCAACCGATACGCTTCTGACTGGTTCGCAGTGTTCGCGTATCTCAGGTCTAATATACGCTAGGTTATCACATTTCTGCCCAGGCATTAATGATGGCGCACTACGTCGCATCTCCCGTACACAGTAGCTTTATCCTGA
>CM040185.1:66520039-66632539 GCA_022606455.1 Callitettix versicolor
AGAGGAAGAAGAGATTTTGGGAAGAGAAGAGATGAAATCGTGTTTTGAAGTTCAATTGTTCTCATAAATGGGAGCAATTGCTAGAAAAATAATTATATATATATATATATATATATATATATATATATATATATATAATACACCTTATTTATTATTATTACATAATAACCAGGCGTTGTGCGTGTCGAACGGTCAAGTTCGTCTTCGCCAGTTACGCACTTCCCTTGTGAGAATATTACGATCGAAAAGTTCTCAGTGAACAGCCCGGCCTCTCATACAATGCGACTTATTTACACAGCAATTAATTAAACGAGCCACTCGATAATTAAAATGCCAACAAAGAAAAACACCGTGTCGAATAAATTAGCATAACTTGAGTGAAGGTCGTTTACAGGTGCCAAGGTCGTTACACGCCGGAATCATCTGCTTTATCAGTTAATCCACATCTGAAACAGATAATGAATACTTCGCTACGAGATTTACGGTTCGCTTTGTTCCAGTATGCCGGATAGAAAACGTTTTACTTCTCGCTATACGATATAACAATCGTGGCACGCAGCTGTGTCACTCGCGTGATGGAAGCGAATTTCCAACGGTAATCTTAACGCTTTTATAAGTTATGATTTCACCATCGTAAACCTGTATTACACTGAAAACACGTAAATGAACCCTGACCGTCATGTATTTAAATTTCTAAATTTAAAAAAATTTTGAAATTTTAAAATGCTGATTTATATGTATTTTACGCTGATTACGACGAAACCAATTTTTTTTTTTTAAAAAAAAAGGTAAGGCCGGATGGCCAACAAATGCGGAGGGACGCATTCAAAACTACCCTATAGTTTTTTAATGTTAAGGCTCTTTTATGGGATCGCTGGAATGTAATTTCGAACTACGGAGTTTCTGTTATTTATAAATATAAAGTAGAGGCAATAATTTTAATATATTAACACATTCACGATGAGGTGCTCTCTAGTGACGCACGATGCAACTGACGGTAAGTCTAGGGTGTGTCTCCAGTGACGCACGCTCGTCTTCAAAATCGAAAGCGTGTGCCACGTGACGCACTCACTTTCTTACTTCATTCGAGCTTATTTATAATGACGCCCATGTTTGAAGCCTAGCATTGTGTTGTACGACCATTTTAAAGTATGCTAGAGTAACCTTAGTCGGATTAGATTTTGGTCTATTGTATTTCTTGTTCCTTTATCCTGGCACATCTTCTACGTAATTTAAAAGGAGAACATATTTAAATTCAATAGAAAAGTTTGAATGTTCATTTTAATGTTTGAACTTAATTTTAAATATAATGAAGTAATATTATATTTTGGCCTACTGAATTTTTTTCCTTTAACTTGGTGACCTCTATTGGTAAACTAAATTGAAAAACACATTCAAAATAATAACATCTATTTATTGGCAGTTATAACACTAATCATCAAAGAAGAAATTATATAACTTATGGAGTAATTTACTTGAAACTTCATGTGTGTACCGATCAATAACAGTGTGCCACCGGTGACGTATTACGCCTATTATAGCAATGGTGTACAAATAGGCGCCGTGTGCCACGAGTGACGCACGGACCTAACCTCTAAAATATATAGAATACAGTTTTTTTACCGGTTAAATATCACCTAAAATGTTATATAGACACATATTCTAACAATTTTACGGAAAAAATTGAAATTTCATGTTAATTACCACAACAAGAATCGTTATGATATGTAAAAACGGCCGTCGTCGTGAACGCGTTGTTAGATTTATTCATATTATAGGTTACATTAAAATACGCCAATTGTTATTTGAAATCACTTTAAAAACATTTACATTTACGCCGGGTGGCCACCAAATGCGGAGCAGATTACGCATTTAAAACCTGATCTATTGCTTTAATCTAAGTACGACCAATGAAAGCGTAACCGAGCTGAACGGAGTCAAGTGGCGTCGCTGGTCTCCGTTCTGTCTAGTTCGGTTTGCAAGCTGACTTTGCTTCACCCACCACGCTGGCCATGCCTCCAAACGTATTATTTTTCGTTGCCTAGGTTACGGTTTTTAAACTTACTAGTTTCCTAGAATCCGTTACAGTAGGCCTAAATATTTAGATTTACAAGATACAAACGCGTTTTTTAAACTGACTGAACTTCGCTTCCGGTTGCCATTCACTTCATTACGTTCCGCTCCGCACTTGGTGGCCACCCGGCCTTAGGCAAAAAAGTTATGAATTTTTAAGGATCTGCCGTTATGAAACTGTCGAAAGGATTTGGCCGGGTAACGAACTTGTCGAAGCAATCACTACAATCGATTTTTATGCCAAATTTAAATAAAATCTTGTTAAGAGTGTTGACACACGCGCGCGCGCAACGCTCTCTGGTGTTTGCTATTCAACGGTGTCGCTAAAATGATTTATTTACAGGGGTCGCAGCTCCGGGACCCCGCGAGCCCGACCGATAATTTCCCTGTACACGAATCAATCTTCATCCGATTCAAATTAAAAAATGTCTCCTGCGATTATATAACTCTTTATACGACAAAAATTGCTAACACTCCTTGTTTGGTGCATAACGTTCATATAAGACCAACATCACGTAGGCCTACACAGTGACACAAAATTACGCAGCAGTCTCTGGTGAGTTAATAATTTAGCTAAATATAAATGCGTAAAAAAGTCCATATATCACGACACGCAGATGTCTCGTTGATGTGATGGAAGCGAATTTCCAAAAGCATTTTTTTTTTTAATATGCTCTTTTTGGATTCTGATTTCACAACAATCCTTGGAGGTCAGTCCTTAGCTAAAATAATATCGAAAAGTGTTTACATAATGTCGGCACGCAGCTGCCTCGTTGACGTGATAGAAACGAATTTCCAAAAGTATTCATATTACATTTTGTTTTGAACTCTGATTTCACCATCACAAACAACATTGAAATTTACACGTACAGTAGCATCTAAGCTTTCGAAATAAATTGAAAATATCGGCGTCAAAATAAATTCCCTAATTTCAAAGAACTTTCAAAATTCTAAGTGTGATCATTTACGCAGTTTTAAACGCTGATCACGACGGTGAAATCAGATTTTCAAAAACGTTTAAGACAAAAATGTTATCGGCTGCCCCGTTTTTAAATTGTTGTACGAAATTTGCTGGTTAACGAACTTGTCCAAGCTATTATCATAATCGATATTTGTGGTAAGTTTGAAACAAATTTGATCGAAATAGCGAAAGTGAATGTGCTAAAATACACACACACACACACACACACACACACACACACACACACACAAAGAAAGTGATTTTGACGGCTGTCAGGGCTCAGTTCGGTATTTTCAATTAAATTAGCGAATTTTTGTTGGAAAAATGGACTATTAAAGTGCCCATCATGGTATATATATATATAACTTTAACGACCCCTCAAAACGTGATCTAACGGTCAGGATCGGTGGTCAACTCAAGGTCCCTAGTTTTGGTCTGACCATGATGGAAACTCCAATAGTTCATTTTTCCAACAAAAATTCGCTAATTTAATTAGACATACGGAAATGACCCCTGACCGTCGTCAAATTCACTTTGTTAATTGCAACGCATTTTGAAAATTTAAATTCCTAATTTACGCGAATTTTAACGCTTACATCAACAACGACATCAGACTTTTAAAATCGTGTAGGGTAAAAAAAAGTTACGTATTTAAAAAAAATGTTAGAGCTGACATTTTAAAACTGTTGAACTGCCTTTGCTGGGTAAACTTGCCTGCCAAATTCGATTTTTATGTTAAGTTTGAATCAAATTGGGATAACATTGCGATTGTTATGTGTAAAACTTATACCAATGAATACAGAATCTATGACACTCCTTCACTGAAAAAATAAGAATAATTAAAACGCCCGCCAACGCTAGTTGAAGCACTTCCGGATAGGCAGCGCTGCATGTTTTTTTGTAAATTTGGTTGCGCAGAGACAGAGAGAGAGAGAGAGAGAGAGAGAGAGAGAGAGAGAGAGAGAGAGAGAGAGAGAGAGAGAGAGAGAGAGAGAGAGAGAGAGAGAGAGAGCAAGAGAGAGAGAGAGAGCGAGAGAGAGAGAGATAGACAGACAGACAGATACAGGGGCGGTGGTATTACTATCTATTTCTAGGGGTTGAGGCGACAATTGTTTTGTGTCAATGTCGCAGGCCAACTTCCCCAAACTTCCATTTTCATTTGGGCAGTGAACCTGTATTTTTAATGCAAGACATAGCTTGCCTCTTTCCTTTGATTACCAGTTCCACAACTGCATCACGATTTTATGTACAGTATTTCAGTACAATTTGATAAATTTAACAATAATATTTAGTGGAATTTTAATTAATGCACATACGTGCTTTCTAAACATTATAAAATTTAGTTTGTGGTAGATGATGAATAGTAAATATTTATATACATACATTTAAATGACATCAGATCAAAGCCGTATATAATAATATATAAACATAAATAGATTCTGTATTCATTGGTTAAACAGAGTGGCTACCAAATGCGTAATGAAGTTGCGCTGAACGGAGCAGACAACGCATTCAAAACCTAACCTGTCACAAATAATATTTCTCGAGTCAATAACCCTTTTTCTCAGCACATACTATTCAAACAGGCATACATGATGTATCTTTAGATAGATTTTTAACCGGTTTCTGATATTACAAAATAATTCTGCGCTAAAACTTACTGTTTATGAAACATTTTTACATAAAAGACACTTTTAAATTTCGTAAGCAAAACGGCATCGTGGATGCGCATGCGCGGCATCACAAATCAGACACTATTTTGTATATTTTACGAAGCTAACTTTTTAATCACGAATAGACAATCTCATTACAAATGCATTTTTTTGCATAACGTGCTTAGTACAATTTCAATATTTACTTAAAAGTCATTAAACTTATAGGTTATGTGTCCCTACTAACAATCCCCCATCCCTGCCCGTCGTACAAGCCGGGTCAGGCATTTCGAATACCAAACACATGTTTTGGACACTGTTTTAAACAAATATATTTGTGATTTCTCCTTCCAATGTATTATCTATTGTTAATACGGACATAATAAAATACGAAGTACAATTAATATGTCAAAATACAGTTAGAGGTTATCAAGCATGCTTTTTCAATTGACTAGACGACAGTTACCTATTAAAATTGCCTTTGCTGTCACTATAAACAAGTCGCAGGGATAAACTCTTTAATTAAAGAGCAGGATTGTATTTAACAAATTACGTCTTTACTCACTGACAATTATGTGTAGCCTTTTCAAGGGTAATTAAATCAACTAACATGTTTGTGTCAATTAAAGAAAATGAAATAGAAAAAGTAAAAGAAGATTACATTCCTACGTCAAATATCGTTTACCACGAGGTATTGTAATACCCTGTGAAAATTTCTATTAAAAAAACAATTATCTATATTGAAATGTATATACTACAATTGTGATTATTATATCAAACCGATCGCTTTTCGATTTATTTTTTAAAGATGTTTTCCCTTCCTTCCAACTACCGCCCTCACCCCAACGACTAATCTTATTCAAAAGGCTGTGTTTACTGAAAACTTTCATAGTGCGAAATTTCGCACGGGCTCCTTGCTTGTTTTTAATGTAAGTGCAGTCACTAAAAGCGTATCGGAGCTAAGCGTAGTCAAGAGACGTCGCTCCGCGCAGCTTTCACTCTGTCTAGGTTCGGTTTCAAGTTGACTTCGCTTCCCCCACCACGCTGAGCACGCTTTTAAACTTATTATTTTTGTTATCTAGGTTACCGTTGCCCTGGTTACGGTCTTAAAACATAACATTTCCCATAATTCGTTAAAATGAGTTTAAATATTTAGAATTAAAAGATACAAACGCGTTCTTTAAACTGACTGAACTCCGCTTCTGGTCATTAATGGATTAAAGGAGGGCGATGGGGCGATCGCCCTTATCGAGACAAAAGAAATAAAATTAAAAAAATGTAAAATATCCTATTTGACTTTATTAAAGTGGCAGTGTCGTAGCTTTGAGGAAAAGAGTCAGAGACATCTAAGGCCTCTGAAGGTTCCGAAACCCGTCACATTATCCCGATCTCAACTTTGTACGTACACGAAATTTTGTCCGTAATGTACATATGTACGTTTGTGCAATTTGAAATGCTTGTACTGAGGGTGAGAAGAGAGAAAATCAATTAGATATGTTTGTTCTCGCTTCTCTTGATGCGTTAACTGAAACAACAAAATGATCTTTCTCGATTCTAAAATTGATCAAAACGTGTTTGAGAAATTGTTGTGACGTTTAATTGGACTTGCTTTGGCTAATGAGGACATGGGATCAGCGCTAACGGTATGGGTAAAGCAACTGGAGTAACTGCAGCTATATACAAAAAAAAATTATATAGATATATTAAGAAGATGGGAAGTTATGTAAATAGAGCCAGTTCTGCAAAAGTTTTAAAAATTAGGAATCTAAGAAAATTAAGTGATATTTTTTTGTCTAAAGTGGATAAGTTTTTACACCTATTTTGTATGCTTTTTAAGTCTCAAAATAAAACAATAACGCTAGTTTTTTAAGGTATTATTTCAAAAATTGTCTTCCGCTAGGCAGCTCTCTTTTAAATTGAATCATCCAACCTACCGCCTCCTCACAAAATTGCATTAATCCGCCAGTGCTTCTCGATCAACTTCATTCCGCTCGGTTCCACTATGTTAGTCTCCGCAGCTCCGCTCCTCATTTAGTGGCCGCCTGGCCTTCTACTTGCAAGTTTTTACCCTCCGAAAAATAATCAAGAGGTCAGGATCGGCAATCATTTTCCAAATTGATATTCGTTAACAAAGGTTTTATTACGGGAAAAATAAGGTCGATGAGTTCTGTAACACCATGTATATAGTGCATACCGTATTATATGCCTGACAGGAAGCGCATTTATTCAGTTCACGTTCGAAGTATGTGTACAATGTTTTCACAATAACGTCGGATTTTATGCACGCCCCTCGGCTGCCGAGCCTGTATTAGCATAATGCACTTGCACAGTGAAATCTTTCACGCGTTGCCATAACTCATTACGCTGTGCTGCAGGTCAGTTATTAAGGCGAGGCCTGGCTGGACAAGTCCTGGCGTGCTTTACCGCCCGAGGGCGTATTTCGGTTTTATATTGGAATAAAATGTACGACAAATAATTACAATCGCTATCAGTTCATCAGTCTCACTCCCTTCTCCCCGTTTTCACCCTAAATAGTAGAGGTGGGCGAACATAACAGCATTCCTGGAATAACCTGTTATGCTAGTCAACCTGCTATTTTTGCAAAGGATCATATTTTGTATGATGATACGCTAATGACGATGACAACAAACACTCTGACACTGAAATCTTCCCCCACCCTACACCAGCGGTTCTCAAACACACACACACACACACACACACACACACACACACACACACACACACACACACACACACACACACACACACACACCCTTTATTTTATATTAGAGAAAACAGGATTACAAAAAAATAAAATTAAATAGAAAACTCTTTTGATTTCGTTTGTGTACAATAATTAGGGCCTACGGTAAAACTGAGTTTTAGGGACTTATGTCATTTTTGTGATTTCTGCACTAAAAACGCTTCATTATACGCCCAATGTTAGTAATTCAAAAGAGAAAAGTGCAGAAACAACGGGAAGAAAAAAGGGAAAATAAAAGTGGCAAACATAACCTCAAAACGACTGCCGCGAGAAAGTGAGATGCTTTTTTTAATGACGAAAACGATAAATGTAATGTGTGTTGTTAATAATTATATATATATATATATATATATATATATATATATTATTATTATTATTATTATTATTATTATTATTATCTGCGCATAGACCCTGTTGGATCACGCAAAGCACTCCGACTCATGTCTTGTTCCTTCTAATCCTCCACACCTCCCTCATCCTGTCCCCATGGATCCTCTTCCGCTCCTCCGTCCATTTTACCCCTGCTCTCTTTGGGATTTCATTCTCTGGGACCTTCCAACCGAGCATCTTTCTCCTGTATGCGTGTCTATCTTCAACATCTGTTGAGTCTGTTCCTGCGTCATGTAGGTCTATTCCGACTTGTGCGATCCACGACGTTGTTGATTTGACACCTTGTATATACTTAAAGATTCTGTTGGCAAGTCTCGTTGTTGGGAGTCTACTGATGTGTCCATAGAACCGACGAATATATATATATATATATATATATATATATATATATATATATATATATATATATAACTTAACTCGGTTGTTATGTACTTAACTCAGAACACGTAAACAATTCTTTAAAAATGCCGTGATTAGAAATTCAACAACGCTACCGTGATTCCAACATAAACTGACAGAAATCGCAAGTTCACAAAAAACGGCATCCTTTTTTTAATGCTGTTTTCACTACAAAAAACTATTACGATAGTAAATGATTTATTACAAACTGAGTATTAATCTAGTGAAGTAAATTTATCGTACAAAGTAAACATGCACGTAAATTCATGCAAAACAAACATCAATGACCTCAGAATATAGGTTAGAAATACAGGTTAGTAACAAATGGCTAAGGATAGTAATTAACTACACATTTATCGTAATAAATTTAAACTTCCTCGCCTTAATATCTCTCGAGGAAACGTTGTAATTACAGTTCAACAGAACAAAACAGAAAATGGTGTAAAAACACTGACGGATTGTTCGATTTTGTGAGTGGGGCGGTTGATTGGGTGATTCAACTTACAAGAAGTTGACTTCTCATGGGGATGAAAAGTTTTAAAATAAACCTTCAAAAACTAGCAATGCCAAGTTGTTTTGAGACTTAAAACAGATGTAAAATAAGTGTACAAATTTACTCCATTTTAAGCAAAAATAACTTAATTTTTTTAAATTCCTATTATACAATTCCTACAGGGACACTCATTTGTGAAACAGAAGTTGTTACTAAAGAAAACACGCTTTTTCTTCTTTCCCCTCTTCTCAATATTCCTATTCGTGACTTTTTATGCATAGCTATAGTTATTCCCGTTGCTTTACTCTTACCGTTAACGCTGATCCCTCGTCCTCATTAGTTTTGGTCAATTTTAGAGTCGAGAAAGCTCTTTCTGCTGTTGCAGTTAACGCAGGAAGACAAAAGAGAACCAACATAAAATATCTAATTGATTAATTCTGTTCTCCGCCTCACTATAAGCGTTACAAAGTGCACAAACGTACATACGAGTATGTACACACGGACAAAATTTCATGTACATACAAAGTTGAAATCGGGATAATGTGACTGGTTTCGGACCCCTCAGAGGCCTTAGACCTTTTTCCTTGTATCTAGGCATAATAGGATATTTTAATTTTTTTTTTTTTTTTTTTTTTTTTTATTTGCCTCAGGAGGGGCGAACGCCCCTCGCTTCCCCTTTAATCCGTCCTTGTGTAAAAATGAGTTAAAATTTTTTAACTCGCACACTTTTATCTCTTCTTCTGATGAAGTGTACTTATTATTCACGGAATATGAAGAGGTTTTTTATTTAATATTATCTTTTTAAACACATTCGTCCTAGTTAGATGCATGTCGTAGTAGTTTTCTTTTGTTATTTTAAGGCGAAAAGCACGTTAAGGCTATTATCGTCTCCCTAAATATAAGTGTGAGTGTAAAGTGTTAAAGTCGTAGTGTAGTGTTGTAAGTGTAAGTGTGTGTACCGCGAAGGACGTCTAAATTCTCTGAATAAGTGCAACTAGTCTGCACCCCCCCCGCAGGGTCCAGCACTGCTGCAGTGTCCTATCGCCCTGCTCACTTTATTTTGAAAATATATGTTTTGTGTGTACCTTTATAGTCGGAGGTGAAGTTTTTGTGAAATTACAGAACATACTTATTGATACGTACAATTTACCATTTTTTTCAACCAAAAGAACACTTCAAAAGTTTTACGCTGTCCGCCCTTTCGCGACCCATAATTTTGGACCGCTACTCTACACCTTACAACTGCGCATGTGTGCCTGTTATTTTTATAATTGTTTTTAGCTTTGAGGAACGATATTGTCACTTTTTTTCAAAAAAATAAATTTATATTTCCAGTTTACATTCCATTCCTAGTTCCAAGCAAAGCACTTAGTTACATACTGTTACATTATTGTTACCAGTAAACAAAGCAGGAGTTTTGTTAGACAGATATTACGAATGTTTAATTTTTAGTCTTTTTTTGTTACGGGTTATATAGTCGAGTTGAGGTTGTTTAAAAGTTTTGTAGTTTTAATTTGAACGTTAACGTTAACTTTTTTCTGTATTTATCCTATTTGACTACTTACAAAGAGCGGACGAGCCATTTGAACTCGCAATGAGGAAGTGAATGGAATTCCAATAGGCTACTCCCTGGATAGATTAGCCTACACGAATTATGATCTCAAAACTGATTGTTAATCCCTAAGTAATTTTCAGTAGTATATGTAATAATATATTAAAAAATTGCAATCATTGCTCTAACCTAATCCAACCCATGAAAAACCTATTCATATCAGCTTAAAATAAGCGATGAAAATAACGTTTTTTATCAGTTTATCACCTGCTCAAATCTGTGCTTGTAACATCCACTGCCATCTGACTTACTTCCCCAAGTCATCACTCTCAAGTAACCTAACTGTTGTACCTTTTAACTTAACCTAACCTAATTTCACACATGAAAACATAGCTTAAAATACATGACAAATGGCCATCGTTATTACTCCAATCAGCTGTTCATATGATTATATGAACCTATATTCAACCCTGACTCGCTTCCCCAAGTCCTTACTCTAAACAACATGACTGTAGAAAGTTCTAACCTAACTGCCTCCAGGTGAAATTCCTAAGTTCTTCCCAACCATGAATATATGTTATTCAGTTTGAAAATAAGATAAATGAAAATCGTTATCAATCTATCAGCTGTTCTTACCTGATTTACCTCACCATGACATCACTCTAAAGTAACATAACTGTTATACCTTTTAACTTAACCTAACCTAACCTTACCCATAAATACACAGCTTAAATACATAACAAATGACTATCGTTATTATTCCAATCAGCTGTTCACATTCATCTCTGACTTATTTCCCAAAGTCCCTTGAACAACACAATTGCAGAAAGTCCTAACCTAACTGCCGCCAGGTGTAACCTAATCTCTTCCCAACTCATGAGTAAGTGTTATTCACATCAGTCTATCAGCTGTTCTTACCTGATTTACTTTCCCAAATCCTCACTCTAAACAAATGACTGCTGGTACTACTAACCTAACAGCAGTTATTGCACAAACAATTTGACAACTTGACTAATTGACCGATTTTAATTAAATGTTTACCTAGTTTGCTAATATTTTAAATCCCTTTTTTATCAAAAAAGTCATTAAAACTCATCACTAACGATTTTGTTCCAAAACAGAAGTTATGAATATTCCTCCTCCACCGAAAAAAAAACGGGTTCAAAAGCTATCAGGAAAAGACAAATAGTGTAGGTACATGAAAATTCATAATTCAAATCAGTGTAGCGAATTGAAATGAAAGAACTCTGCAGTACCAGAGGAAATTAAAAATAATTATAATAAAAATAAATCATGACCGCAATCAAGTGTATTTCGGTTTACACTACAAATGAAAATTTATTTCATTTGAAATCATTACACTGGCACGATTTTTCATTCATGTATGACCAAAATTTTAAGTAAAATCTGATAAACGAGGCAAATTTTCCTACAAATCTGGTGATACCTTCCAAAAAAGATTTTAACATGTAACATGTTTTAGGGCAGGTTGGGATGTTTGATTTTGCAGGACGATGAACTTGTTTATATTGATATATAACAGTGTATTTTGCGCATCGCAAGTCTCATATTACATTAATTATAATTAACAATTACTGCCTTTCCGCTCGGAATCGAACAGGGGATCTTAACGTGTGAGATGAACGCTATAACCACTACACAACGGAAACTACGAAGACGTTTGACGGATTTCAGTATATGAAATGAATCGTTAATTTAATTTTGTTAGTTATATTAAAAGATCAGTTGTTTTAATTCGTAAAGATCAGCTGATTTTATTGAACAGCTGATAGGCTATAATACGTTTCACGTTATATTGTTAAAAACTAGCTATGCTAATTTGTTGTTCCTATTAATTCGTAACGATCAGCTGATTTATTTATTTATTTATTTATTTTTTTAACGTTCGACTATTGTGCACACTTGGGCTAATGCAGACGATGGAATTATTTATAGCGTACGAAAATGACAAGCCCTGGCCGGGAATCGAACCCGGGTCCTCGGGGTGAAAGCCTAGTACGCTATCCACTAGGCCACCGAGGCGGCTAAATTTCATTGAACAGATGAGGGATATAATAAGTTTCAGGTTATGTTCTTAAAAATTAGTCATGTTAATTTTTCGTGTTTTCGAATAAATTATCGTAATTAAAATTAAAAAAAGGAAGAGAAAACATGATACATGGTTTTTATTTTTGGTTCAGTAACAGATTTTTTTTAATGAATGAATATGAGAAATTTTGTGTAATCTTTTTGCGCCTTTTATTGTGTTAGTTATATAAACCGAGGATTAATCACGATTTTTGAAAATGCTTTGTTTCATTATATTCAGCGTAAAAGCCTGGTCTGAAATTATTTCATCATAAAACGATACATTCATATTTGACAGAATAATTCAATTATTCCAATTCTACGGCAACTGAAAATATTAACTTTGTCAAACACAAAATATTGAATAGCTGACAAATACCAGTAATAGTGAAGAGGCAATATCTAAAAACAATTTTTAAAAGCTACAGGTTACACATTTCAAACTCCCTCTTTTCATATACAGAATTTATCTTTACAGATTAAAAAAACATTTGTCTATATCAACTGACAATGGAATATTCGTTCCCAGCTGAGTGTCTTCAGGGGTTTTAGCTTGTAATAAAAGAACGATAAAATCTAAAACACCGCTTCATACAAATATAGGAATCTCTTTTTCAAAATGGGATGTTTTTAACACTGGCGTTTTAAAAGCAATAACATTTGTCTCTGCTATCCAACCGCCAACACCCCCCCTCCCAATGAAGATTAGACTATTAAAAGCTTCTACTTTAAAGAAAATTCTTTACAAATTTTAGAACAGCAAAACACTTAGAGTATTAAACATTAGGGAACATTAAATTTAACCTCTTATGGATATGCCAAGATGTATATTGCACAAATAAACGAAGACTGACATGTACTTTAAACAATTTGTAGCGCATTTCCATTTGAAGATGAAGTGTGAAAACAGTCTATAGTATAAGACAAAGAAATGTGCACCGCTCTAGGCTACTAGAACATGAAGTATAGAAGAGGTAATTAAAAAATTGTATGCGATACATTTACATAATATTTATTTAGATGTTACATATAATGTAATGAGCAATGTGTGTGTGTGTGTGCGCGCGCGCGCGTTTTTGCGATGCCAAAAAAGGTGGAAAAAATCTTTTCTAGACGACCTGGGGTAGGGTACCGTCACTCCCTAGAGTGTGGGACTTAAATTCAAACTCAAGAGATATTACTACCCACTAAAAAAAACCACCAAAGCATTCTTCTTCTGTAAACTCCCTCACGGAACCGCCGCTAGGCGTAGGAACATTTGTAGAAGGTGGACTGGCTATCCGCCTACCCGTCTACAGCGTTGGCTTTCCTTTCTCGATCTTTAGTCCTCAGCCTCTTCATGACCACTGCGACGAATCCCGCAATGGCCCTCTAGTTGACCTCTGAAGTCATTATTGTCACAACCAGATTTTCCGCTGTAATGCTGTCTCGCAAATATGTTTGCAGTTTCATCCTGTCCTCGTCGAATCTCTGACACTGGAAAAATACATGCTCCGCATCTTCCTCCACTGCTGGAAGACAGAGGGAACAAGCCGAGTCTGTTTCGAGCCTGAAACAAATAGTCGGAAGCAATAGTGTCCAGTAAGAACCTGTGTGAGGTAGAAGTCCACACCCCCATGCTTCTTGTTGCACCAATCCTGGATGTTGCCTATGATTTGGTGTGTCCATCGTCCATTTGCTGATTCGTCCCACTGTCGCTGCCAGTTACCCAGGGTCCGATTTCGCTCCTCTTTAATTGCCATTGTATGACTACACCGCTGCTCAGAACTCGGCTTGCGCCAGTAAAGCCTCGTTCTTTCATCGCTCCTTTGGGGGTTCGCCAGCCACAACGCATGCAGCGTCATAGGAAACTGTTCGGTAACCAGCAACGCCCGGCGGTGCACCGCACTGACCTTGAGCGTATACCTCGCGACCCTCATAGCCTGACTCCAAATCGGCGGTCCGTAAGGCTGCTGAGCTTACTACCCCGGCCAGGAGTCGACGGCGTGCCTGTCTTGGGTCTCTTAGATTCGGTATGAGTGTGTAAAGGCGCGTGTGTGTTCGTGTGCACACTAGCGTCTAATAAAAGAAAGCTTTATGGGAAAATCCTTTGAAAATCACATAAATGTTGACATTTCAGGTTTTTTTTACGATTACAGAATACACTGTTGTAGGAACGTCACTTGTATATAAATTGTTAAGAATTACATTAAAAATAGAAAAGGATTTCTTCTAATAAGGTTCATTAGTTTCTCTGATTAAACAGTCAGCTGGTATTTTAGCAACTTCCGAAACATCGTAATATTTTGTAACATTTATTATACTAGCTTGGATCACAAGTTCTCATATTTTACCACATTTTTAGTTGTGTAAACACACAAACACAAAGAATATTAGCAAACGAATTTAAAAATGAATAAATAATTTAATTTAATTAGAAATTAAACATTTTTAATATGAAAACGATTCCAGTCATGTTTCACATTAACATTCAATACTGAGCGTTATTACTTGTGGCAATGTTTACCTACGGACTGGCATTAAAAACTTAGACATTATTCACAAAGACAAATGAAACAAGTCAAATAAAGCGGCAGTCTGCATTGAAATACTTTCAAACAACTAATTGCACCAGTTTGAAGAACGATTATAAACAATGCGGCCAAGATATGTCGTAATGTTGTACTACGATATTTTACTTTTAGCTAAACGCTGTTCGAGTAGGCGCTGGAACGCTCTGCTATTGGCTTACTGCGTAATTAACGTGGTCACGAGAATTCTCTACATAGATCATTAATAACGAACTTCCACTGGAAAATGAGCTACTGCAGTAGCCGTCATGGTAAGACCTAGGCCTATGATGACTTGATCTCTAAGTCACATTTTAAAGAGTTATTAAGATATTTATACATATTCATGTGTATGCGTGTTAGCAATTTTAATCTGATTTGATTATTGATACAAAAGTAAAAGTTTTGGTAATAGAGTAGACAAGTTCACTAGCAAAATTCAATTACAGTTTCAAAATGGCAACCATTTGAAATCTTTAAACATTTTTAGCTTATTTGCCTTAAATTGTTTTTAGTATATGATTTTACCACAATAATCAGGGTTTAAAACTGCATAAATTAGCATTTTACATTTTCAAAATACGCTGATACTAAACAATTTAATTTAACTATGGTCATGGTTTATTTTTGTATTTGACCATGATCAGTGTCAGCTTCATTTTTTTTAAAACAGAATTTAAACGTATAAGACAAAAAATTATGAATTTTTCAGATTTGGAATAACCACTTTTTGAATATGTATATTTCATTACACATTACAGTACTAATACATACATACGTAAATAAATGTATACGTAAATAAATACGTATACATAAATAAATATACGTAAATATATATATATATATATATATATATATATATATACATATACATATACCAGGGGAAATCCTTGTCTAATACCACAAAATATTTGTTTATTAATTTTAAAAAAAAGCTAATTTGCAAAAAAACGAAGTGAAATAACTTATTAATAGGGTATAACCTTTGATGTCAAGTTGACATTTGAGGGGGGAGATCCTGTGTTGTGAAACTCTGGAGACTTAGTGTATTATACAGATGGCTCCAAGACAAAGACAGGACTGATGCTGAGGTGTACTGCTTGAAACTGGGGTTGAAGTAAGTAATTATGGTGGGACAGCACACAACAGTTTTACAGGATAAAGTAATGGTCATCAATGACCGTGTTCAGGAGAATTTCAAACAGGACCTCAAGAAGGCTTGTATTCATATTTATACTGATAGTCAGGCAGCCACTATCAGAACCACTTACAAGTGCTATAATTCGGTCCAAGCTAGTCTGGGAGTGTAGGGTGAACCTCAGTGCTGTCCCTGGGTAACGGGGTTATTACTTTTCGTTGGGTTCCTGGGCATAAGGGGGAAGGTAATGAGGAGGTAGACAGACTGGCTGGACTAGGATCTGCATCTGAATTTATCTGTCACTGGCCAGATATGCTTAATAGGTAGATAAACAAGCAATAACAAGCAGGATGGGATAACCTTCATGGGCATTCCCATAGCATGCGCCTGTTAAACATGGAGGGCTTAAAGGAACGACAAACATCTTGGGCAGAGCACAACTCAGGAAGATCATGTTGTTCACTACAGGACACTGTGGTATGAGAGTACCAGATACCACAAAGAAACCATGTATAGGTTGTGCAGGAAATAGAAGGATATTGCAGGATGCATAATTCATGATTGTGAGACTTTTGATAGTAGGAGGCTAAGGGTTTTTGGTTTCCAGGACCATAAGAATCTTCAGCAGAATAAGCCAATCAGTGGATTGTTGGAACTTATTAAGAACACCAATGAGTTGAAGTAGTATTAAAGAGGTTTAGTTGCACAATAAGTCAACTGATCGCAGTGCCTGGGGTTGCATTACCCCTTTAGTTTGAATCTAATCTAATCTACCTTTTATACAACTGAGCCGATTTTGCACCATACACCATTCTACACCAGAATATGCTATAGTGATAAAAGTTAACTAACCTTTTACTTTACACTTCATGAAAACATATCTCTGTAACTTCAATAAGTGACATTTCAACAAACAATCTCAGTTAATTTTTAACCAAATTTCAATTGGACACCCACTGTAAAATCAAAGGATAAAGAAACATTACGTTAAAAATAAACAATAAGTATATTTATATACGATATCAAATATAGCAAATAATAATGTACAATAATAAAAGAATCACATAGATATATGGTACGGTATATAATGTTAAATACTGTATTTTACAAACACTAAACATAACATATCTAAACATTTTATTTACACAATTTACCTTACAAAATACGCTTTTCTTAAATAAAATAACAATTAAACAAAAAAAATAACAAATTAGAGAGAAAAGTTAGTTCATGGTTCGTTGCATTTTACAAAAATTTCGTTTGAACATTCTTAACGCTTATAGTTTAGGAAACAAGATAACTTTTAAAATAAAAGTTACATTATGCAAAACATTTCGGATGAAAATGATTTGAGAGAAATTATCTGCTGAACACTAAGTAAGCATCATCAAATTCAAATTTATCTTCTACACTCACAAACTCGCTACTGTGCTGAGTTAATTTCTAATACTCTTAAACAAGCAATAATTGTATAGAACTGCAAAAACTTTTCTCAGAAATGGTTTATATGACATCCAACAAAGGTTTTGAGGTAATGTAAATCCATTGGTGAAGGCTCCAACTACATAACAAAAACAGACTTGGACAAAAATTTAAGTTCAAATTTATACACAAAATATATCATTTATTCTCATTCAGCCTATTCACCAACTAGTGAATGTCTATTGGAGCAGCCATTAAGAGAAAACACACAATCAGGACCACAATGTTTAAATGTGCACTGTTCCTGACCTTTAGCATACTAGACTTTCACCCCGAGGATCCCGGTTCGAATCCCGGCGAGGGCTTGGCATTTTCATACGCTATAAATCATCCCAACGTCTGCATTAGCCCAAGTGTGCACAATAGTCTGACGTTAAAAAAAAAAAAAAAAATGAATTGTGTGTGTGTGTGTGTGTGTGTGTGTGTGTGTTATGACAAAGAAACAAAGATATTGCTCTCTTACATTTGTAAGTTTGATCCGATCTGAGTCAAACTTGGTATAAACTTGGTATAAAAATTGATTTTGTTAATAGCTTGGACAAATTTATTACTGAGCAAAATCCATTTAACAGTTTCAAAATGGTTAACCATTTCAAATCTTTAAAAAATTTGTAACTTTTTTTCAAAATCTGATTTTACTGTCCTAATCAGCATTAAAGAATGCACTGATTAGCATTTTGAATATTCAAATCT
The DNA here is from genome assembly GCA_022606455.1 of Callitettix versicolor. Classification (NCBI taxonomy): domain Eukaryota; kingdom Metazoa; phylum Arthropoda; class Insecta; order Hemiptera; family Cercopidae; genus Callitettix; species Callitettix versicolor. Next base: position 66,538,274 of record CM040185.1, read on the forward strand.
GTTGAAATTCAGAAATCGGATTTGATGGCAGTTTCATTTTCACATTGTCAATGTAATTTGAAAGTTTTAAACACCAATATATGCAGAATTTTATGGTGATTATAGTGTAGTCAGCATTTTGGAAAAAAGAATTAAGAAAATATTTTTGAAAATTTGCTCCTATCAAGCCAGCTAGACAAGATGTGTGCCATGATTATTTTATAAAATAGTCATGTTCTGGTAAATCACTTGCATAACACTAGAAGCCAATAACAAGGCAAAAGTTGTATCTCAAGAGTCCCACCAATCCTTTTAAAGCATTCTTCAGATACGAGATACGGCTAAAAAATAAATGAATAATGGTATCACATTCTTTCGGTTTATTTCTTCACAACTTTAACGTTATCCTCTTCATTCAATATCCAAAATCCTTACACTGTCGCATGCGAATTTTCCATTGATCAAAGCAGTGTTTCAAGTCATTTTCTGAAAGCACATTCAGGGTCTCCATCGCTTTTTCTTTCACAGTTTCGAATTTTGTTCATTTCAATGCTAATTTCACTTCTGGTAATAAAAAGAAGTCACATGGAACTGGTCTGGTTAGTAGAAAGAATGTTCCAACACAGGAAACAAAATGTTTAGCCAAAAACGTCTTATAAACCAATGCAGTATGGGCCAGTGCGCTGTCTTCATGAAGAATCCATGACTTGTTCTTCAGGTCATTTTCTTCTTACTCATTTACAGAGAGCAGTTAGGACCTCAAGATAATAATTCTTATTCATTGTTTTACCTTCAGGTACCCAATTTACATACTAAAACCCACTGATGCTGAAAAACACAATCATCATAGCTCTTAATTTAGATTTGGACATTCAAGCTTTTTTTCAGTCTCAGTGAATGGGGACTCTTTCAGTGCACTGATTGGCGCTTAGCTTCTGGATTGTTACGTAAAAAAATCACGATTCATCATATGCTATAATGGCTTTCAAGAGTGTAGGGTTTTTTATATATTTCAAAGTGTTGGCATAAATGTTCATTCAAAAGTCCTTCTGTTCAGGTATGAGACTTTTGGGCACCATTTTGAACTAATTTTTTCATGTCATAATGTTCATGCAAAATTTGTCTATTCTTTGTTGATTCCGATGATCTCAGTGACAGCACGAATGCTCACACAATCTTTTTGGATTAAATTGATGATTTTTTCAATGTTCTCATCCATCGTTGACGTCAAAGGTTGTCTTGGACACATGTCATCGTCAACCTCGCTCTTCTTTCAAACATTTAAACCACTAAAAAACCTGAGTGTGTGATAAACACTCATCAACGTACACTTGTTTCAACAAATAATTAGTTTCTATGGTGTACTTTTCAAAGTTTCACTAAAAACTTCACAATGTTAATGTGCTGCTATTTTAAAACATTAGACATTTTTCTCATGCTCAGCAAATACAAACAAAAGCCACATCCCTGACTGTGGAGTTTCCAGTCTTGGAAATGGATGATATGGAAAGGGGATGTCATGTCACTCAGCAGTGTAGTGTTTGACCTTGACCTATGTGCTTGTCTTTAGAAAAAAACAGCCCAGCTATTTTTTTAGCCACACCCGGTGTTATAACTTGAAACAAAATAGCAATATTATTTAATCTAAACACCCAGACTGTTACTGTTAAATAAAATTGACAAGTTTTTAAAAGGTTTATGAGTTGAGAGTATAGTATTTATGAATCTCAACAGAAGTGTTTTGAAAAATTCAACAAGGTTTTTTTTTATGCCGCTTGATCTTTTGTTTTGCAGTATGGGTAATACGTAGAATACTATTTAAGTCATTTTTTGTAGGGCATCAAATGCATTTTAAAGGAAGCAACTAAATCGTATGCTAAAAACCATACATAATGTGTTCTATGTGCAGTAATGCAAGCGACACAGAAGCCAGCTAATCCATTCTTGTTAATAGTTTATATTTGATATGTAAGTCAATCAAAATTTAACATGTATGAGTACACAATTTACAGGACAAGAAACAAGGCGCCTACAGACCTTCAGTACATGTTTTACAATTTTTATTTGATAATAATTTCAGTGAACAAATGGGAACAACAAGCCCGGTAAAAAAAATCATCACAGATTAACATAACCTTTAAAATAATATAGATTCATCGGCATAAGAAATTGTTGATGCTATTATTCTCATGATCACTGCTTCACGGATTCACCCTGGTGGCAAAATTTCTCATCAGTGAACACAATAGATAACTAATGTCCTGATCTTTATCTGAATCAGTCATGTCACACTCTATTAATTCACTTTGTTACAAGTAATTCCCTCTGGCACAACAATATCAACAAATCAATCCTTTTGCTACGTGTGCATACAGGGTGGTGAAAACATTCTCAGACGCTTGAGAAAATTTTCAATTTATACCTAACACATGTCAATGGAGGCATCCATTGTATCTGCCAAATTTATTTTTTTTTTCTTTTTAAAGTAATTGATACTTATGTTCAGATATATCATTAGGCATTTACCCTTAGGACTTTACCTTACTGGTATTCAAAGTTGCCACATTAATGTAAAATGAATTTTTTTTATCAGATGCTTACTTCAATATATGTTCATTGACTGAGAGTTTCATTATGCTCACCTCAGAAAGCACCACATTCGACTGTTTTATTCCTGGGTGTTAAAAAATACATAAATATAATGATATTTTAAATTTTCCTATATATCCACAAAATAAATTAATAAAATATGAGGTTAAAATTATACAAAAATATACCTTTGTATAATTTATCAACAGATAAAAATAACAGATTTTATGAGGCAAATTATTTGGTTTAACTCTTGATCAAAGAACGTTTGTTTGGCCAAAGAAATTATAATATGTTTCAGAATGCAATCTTACAAGGAAGATTGTACCATTTTTAAACATGTCCTTGCATAAAAAAATCTGCAGCGATTGTGCTGAAAAAATAACAAACTACATCGATAAAGACAAAAGAATCAAGTGTATGGTCCAGTTTGTCAGACTTTGTGACAACTGTGTAGTAAGTGATGGTCTCGTAAGTAAACTTTGACTAAGTAGCCACAAAATCTGCTATAACACATTATGTTGAAAAAATAACAAACTACATCGATAAAGACAAAAGAATCAAGTTGTACAATCCAGTTTGTCAGACTTTGGAACACAACTATGTAGTATGTGATGGTCTTGTAAGGAAACTTTGACTAAGTAGGCACAAAATCTGCTATAACACATTATGTTGAAAAAATAACAAACTATATCGATAAAGACAAAAGAATCAAGTGTACAATCCAGTTTGTCAGACTTTGGAACACAACTATGTAGTATGTGATGGTCTTGTAAGGAAACTTTGACTAAGTAGCAACAAAATCTATATAATTAAATGTCCAAAATGGACCAGTATGTCAGTCTTCGAGATATAACAAACTGTGCAGTATGAGACAGTTTCATAAAGAAACTTTTTAATAAGCAGCAACAAAAACTACAAGAAACAATAAAACAGAAGATTTAATTAAATGTCCAAAATGGACCAGTATTTCAGTCTTCGAGATATAACAAACTGTGCAATATGAGACAGTTTCATAAAGAAACTTTTTAATAACCAGCAACAAGAACTACTAAAAACAATAAAACAAGAGAATCAAATGTACATAATAGTCCAATCTGTCAGCCTTTGGGACACAATGAAATTACAATATTAGATAGTTTCCTTTCAAAATGTAACAACAAAAACTACAATAAACAATAAAACAAGAGATTTAATTAAATGAAATGGTATGTAATAAGATTTAATTAAATTTAAATGTATGAAATGGTCCAATCTGTCAGTCTTTGGGTCACAATTAATTGTACAGTATGAGACAGTTTCCTTTGAATAAGTAGCAACAAAAACTAAAACAACGAATAAAACAAAGAGATTTTATTAAATTTATGAAAAGGTCAAATCTGACAGTCTTCAGGTCACAATGAATTGTGCGGTATGAGGCAGTTTCCTTTAAATAAGTAGCAACAAAAACCATAACAAACAATAAAACAAAATATTTAATTAAATGTATGAAAAGGTCCAATCTGTCAGTTTTCAGGTCGCAATGAATTGTGCAGTATGAGACAGTTTCATAAAGAAATAGGTAGCGACAAAAATTATAACAAGAAATAAAACAAGAGAACTAAATGTAGAAATGCCTGTCAGTTTTTTTGGAGAAATTTATGTGGTATGAAATGGTCTTGTAGGATCACTTTAAGTGATGCAAAGATTCACTTTAAGGAAACTTTTATAAGTAGCAACAAATACTGGGAGGTCACAGTAAGTAACATTTCTTTACACAATTCAGTCCATCTCATATCTTCAGCAATAAGCTTTAAATACTTTTATTATTTTAGTATTTTTAATTCTGCCTAGCAGTATGTTTTAGCCTTTCGTAGCTGAATCAAGAGACGCTGAGATTTGACACAACTATCAAAAATGAATATGTTATCTTTTTTGTAACCATAGTAAAAAAAAATTAAAAAATGGTCAAAATTTGGCAAATTTTGTATGATCTAACAGTGTAGTGCTACTCAAAAATTTATTGTAACTTCAAAAACTAAAAAGTTGCTGAAATCTTTTTATGCTTTTTACAAATCATTAATCTATCTCTTAGAAATCAAATACATAACCTTAAAAAGTAACTATCATCTTGTTTCCCAACTACAAACATTACAAAAATATGATCGATAAAACTCTGCATAAACTCTTAAAAATTAAAAGTTGAAACTTGAAGATTAAAAGTTCCAAGAGATATTACAAATTATTAATGTCTTTTACTTCTTGTGTGAAACAAGCTATAGAACTATATTACAACAGTGAATATTTTATTTTACCATTATATCCCTTTGTGGCAGTTTAATCTTAAGCCTATTTGTTCATGATTTTATTGTTGTAAGTTATTTGCAATTGTGGTGAATATTTGTCTGTCCATGATCCCTTACCAGACGATCGATATTAAAATATCGTCATAGGCAAAAGAACTAAAACTTGATATGCAGATAACTCAAAGGCTACACATCTTCATTTTTTGCTCCACAAATTCTTCTTGGAAGTCCAAAATAGGGTCATTTTGAAAAAGTGTATACAAAAAAACCTCAGAAACTACAACAGCTAAATAAAAGGACATAATTTGGTATACATGTAGATCATAACTCAAAAGTGTGCACAATATTTTTGACCCACAATAAGGCTATCTGAAAAAAACATGTTATATCACAATTCCTACAAATGACAGAAAGCTGATATCTGGTATACAGGTAAAATGAACTGCTACAGAATCTAAAATGCAGCCATTTTGAAAAATTCAATATGGTAACATCACAGCGCTTATTAGAGTTAGGAAGCTAGTAATGTATTAGAAGGAATATAATTGAAATAACATAGGTGAAATTAATAATATATGTTTATATATATATATATATATATATATATATATATATATATATATATATATTAGCATAACAAGGTATTATCTGTGATTACTAAAATGAAACTTAGAACAATTAAGTTTTCAAATGTTGGTACCAAGCCGAGTTAAATTTTAAGAGAAATATTAACGGTTCTAGCAACATCAATGTTTTAAGCAATCACAGAGAAGAGAAAAATTAATTGTGGTAATCAAAATAAAAAAAAACAGATAGTTAGTTTCAATGAAAACTCTACTATGCGTACGTTAGTCGTTACAAAGAATAAAGGGAAAAATTTCATCATATTAATTATTTTTTCAAATTTTATACATTTAGTTTTTTAAGTGCTGCATACTATTTAAAAGTTTTAATACAATTTTTGAAGTGTCGTAGAAAAAAAGTTAGTCTCCTACAAGATCTCTGAGCTGTTCGCAATTTGTCATTATGAAGAGTAACAGGAAAGATTCCATCATAAGAATTAAATTTTGTTGAATTTTGTACAATTGTTTTTAAGTTGTATATTATAAAGTATTAATTACGTCAACATATTGAGATTAAAAACTTTAAGCCAAAGTTGCTTTAAGAATTCGTGGACTTGTGAATTATTAGAAACATGCAGAGTAGTTAACTTGTATCAAATGAACTTGCTGACAAACTTAGGTATAACTAAAACTTGTAAATCTAATATTAACAATTTTGTCTTTTTGAATTTGGTAGTATTCAACATTAAAAATTTTATTTCTGTTACAGACATTTAAAAAAGAACCAATGTAGCAATGCCACTCATCCTGAGATCAGAAGACATTTCAGGAGAAACATCAAGTTATTTTGTTTCAACAACCTACTGTTACCCAAGGAGGGGATAACGAAAAGTTTTATTTTACACAATAATATACTCTAAACATCATTTTGCGTATATATTTATATTTATACTGCTATTGATAGATTTGAGTATTCTAAACTTCACTTTATAAAAGTCAAAATGTAAATCAATCCAAACAGCACTACCTATCGAATTTAAATCAAACCACTATCTAAACACAGCAGTCAGTGGAAAATATTTGTTTATTGAAAGAGGTATGGCGGTTAAATTACTCTGTAAACACTTTTGGCAATAACAAGAACAAACTGCAAAATTTTCAGCTAAACTGGTTCAATATTTTTTGTGTTTATAAACACATATATGAACGAACATTGCCTTTTATATATAAATAAATAAATTCATATAAAAATGGTAAAAAAATACCAAAACAAAGAAAAAATTGGATGGACAACATAAATAGTACTAAGATGAAACAATTACTAACATAGTCCAGGTCTAAGATTACACCGAATTATATTTTACATTTTTCTAATCATATTATATGGAATGAAGGGATGAACCTTGTTGGACTATCACTGTTGAAAATACAAAGACTTTGAAATGTGGATTTGTCAGGTGATGCTTAGAATCTCACTTTTGGTTGGATGGAGTACACAAGGCATACAAGGAGTACAGAGGCAGAACTGAACACAACCAGAGTTCCTACGCACAATAACGCAATGAAAGCTAGAATTCTTTAAACATGTCATGAGGGGTCATAATTATTGTCTTCTGCAGGGAGAAATCATGCAGGGAGAAATTGTAGGTCACAGACTTACAGGATAGATAGGTACTTCTTGGCTCAAGTACCTGAGGGAGTGTTGTGGAAAAATTATAAAATCCTTTTTCCGAGGAGCAGTCATTATACTACAAATAGCCAGAATTATCGTCAACCTTCAGTAAGGTACAAAAATAGCACCAGAAGAATAGTCAGAAGACAGACTTAATCTCCATCTGCCATGAAGTCAGTTTTACTTTGTTCTTGTACACAAAACAGAACTTTACAATAAGTGAACATATTTACAGTTTTTATTAAAATGTAATTACTGAAACTAGAAATATTTGTTCCCTGGCTTTTTTTTTTAAAAAAAGCTTTAAAACCTGATTGTTTTTGTATTCATATTTCTAGACCCTATTTTTATAAAAGAAGCATGTAAATAAATTCAAAACCTTAATTTGTCAGCGATGCAAGGTCTAACAACAAAAACAATTTCCATTAAATGATCATTTATAAATAAGAGGATAGAATCAAGATGTTACATTTTATAAACAAATATTTAAAATAAAACAACATTACCTGATATGCTTAATTTCAGTTCATATATAGTAGGTTAAAAAAAAACAATTTATTAATTGAACCAACTAATAATGAAACAAAGCAGGCAACTCATTTCCATTTATATTTTAGTGTTTTACTTTGATCCAGATGTCAAATTTTTCGACTGCCTCACCTTTACGATAAATAATTAGCGTTAAAAATTAGGGCTGTGTCCAATTAACAGTTAACAGCTCACTGTCAACATTGACTCTTGTCAACATTATAATGCATTAACTATTAATGCTAATCAACTAAACAAACCATAAACCTCCCGTATGTATTTCCTAAACTAATCACTTACACTGCTAACCTACTAACACGAGTAAACAAATCTCGCAGTCCACAGTATAAGTTTACGTTAACAATTAATGTGCAAGTTACCTTGACAATATGAAAAAATGCATTAACCACTAAAGTTGACCAATTAAACGATAAACTTATTGAACGTATTTCCCCAAACTAACCGCGTACAGCACTAAAACCTGCTGATACGAATACAACAAACTTTCACAGCCCACAGTTTACGTTAACAGTAAATGTGTTATTTATGCTGACACAAAAGTGATTTTAAACAATAACTTCCAATGCTGACTAAATAATTTCTTTTTTAAGAATTAAAATATGTCCCTGACACATCGTAGGCCGTTTATTAAACTAAATAGGTAAATCATGTTTCCAGATATATTATTTTCATTTAAATATGAAATATAAAATGTACAAAACTATCTGTAAGATATTAAAAAACTACAAATTAACAAAAGTTTTAAAATATAACTGTTAACTGCGATAAACTGGTGTTAAAACAGTGGTTAAAGACATAAATTATATTAGTTGATTGATATTACCGAACTCGAGACCGGAGAATCGAAACTAAAAATAATAGAAATGGTGTGCCTGCAATATCATCAATACTAGCAGGGTTCATCAACAGTTAATCACGGTTAATTTTAACTGGCGTTGATACTGATATTCTTTCAAATTTATTGAATATTACAACTATTTGAAGTTGCACTTCACTATTTCAAAATATAATAAGAAACATATATTCTAACAAAACCAAATTGTTAAGTGTCAGCAATTTTTTTCCAACAACAGAACCTCTTATCTAAGTTTTTGCACATAAACTGTCTGTATAACATTTGTAATATTTCAATAATTTGTTTTGAATTAATTATTTTTGAAGTGTAAATGTTGTGCATTTAAGTCAATAAGTTGCAAAGGAAATAAAAACACAGATTACAAATAACTGCTAAACACTGTTTTTATACAAGTAAATATTTCTTTGTTGTACTTGCATTTCGTTAGCTAATAGCATTAATAGTTTCATATGATTACTAGATTCATATGATACAACAACTTCATATGATACAACAAGTAAGATTCCAATTATATGGATAAATATGAAACACAGTAGATCTATCATGCATTGTATAGTTGTGTAAAAGTAATAAATATACTGAAAATACACCACCATCAAGATGTTTAATATATAAACAAACTTTCTGCATACCTAAATGCAGCTTATTATCATTTTAAAACAATCTTTTGGAAACAGACCTTATAGAAGTACGAAAATGTTTAATTTTGGCAGTTTTATTTAAGCATCCAAATCCAGAAAATAAAATGGTACAAAAAATATTCTACAAATAGCCTAATTTTTCTACTGAAAATATAGTTTTGGAATAGCTACATCACATTTCTGTAGCTACAGTTAAAAACTCTAAAACTATCCTAATTTCTCAAAACTGGGTCACGAGAGTACGCTCAAATTTTTGTTAAAGATCCGTATCAATAAAGTTAGTGTAGGTACAACATTAAAGTTCTGTGCAAGAGAACCATAAGAAACAAAAACACTTTTTTGTTGTTTTTCGATTTACTTTACAGCTGTAAATTTCATCAATTGGAAATTCGCTACACTAACTTGGTTTATGGGATCTTTACATACAACAAAATTTGAGCATAAATAATAAACCAATTTTGAGAAATTATACTAATTTGTATGGTGTGTGTGTGTGTATCAGTACAGCAATCTTTATCATGCATTTAAATCAAAATGAGAGTAACATAACGAAAAATTGACAAACGAGGGAGCAAGTACAAGTTACCAACCTCATTTAAAGTCGATCCCAGGTACCAGTGTAACAGTTTATTACAAAGTATTCACTCTGATGGTGTGTAGTCTTTAAGCACCATTTTAATTTTTTTTAATAGCTTCCTAAAAAGATTTTTCAAGTACATAGCAGCCTATATATATGCTTCTGTACTAAAAAACTATATTCGTGCAAAATTTGATCATAAAAAAAGCTTCAATAAAGAATTACTTTTTTTTAATTAATTTAAGATAAGGGTCGACTAACACAATAAATTTCATTAAAAGCAGTCGAGCGGATAAGTCAAAAATAAAATCACAATAATTACATAAATGTAACTTGGAAAAAAGTAACCTGTGCTAATAAATAATGTAAACATCACATAACAGTTAGCAATTATTGAAAACAATTAACTATAACTTTAATTGGCATACTAATTGGTTAACCATTCATGATCTGGATGATTAAAAACAAACGTTTTTTTTTAATTAAAACAAATACTGTACCATTAATTTGAAAGAACTTTCCAGTCTGCCAAAATAATGAGGGTGTGTGTGTGACACGCTAATGGGACAAACCAGCATTTATTTTCATTGTCTAAATCTCAAAAACACTGTTTCTACACAACGAGTATTTATACATTCAAATTACCCAAATATGATTAACTGTATACATCAGTGATAAAGGCCTATTACAGATTAAAAACACTGAAACATTGTCACAATTGACCTTGATGACCATGGTAATACAGTAGAACCTCGATTATCCAGGGGCAAATTAATTAGGCAGCGGCTTAACCTGGGGTTTTTATACTTGGTGAAACTATTATATTAATAAAATAATAACATGTTTGTGTATTTTCACAAAGTTTTTATTTCAGTCTTGCCAACCAAGGTACTGTCAAGGCCACTTAACAGACTGAAGTTAAAACAACGATTAAATTTTTTGTGAGGGAAAATCCATTTTATAAAGCTAAGAATTAGGTGGAGGCGATAATAGACCTAGATAATGGTTTTAAAAGAGGTGAATAACCTAAGTCTAATTGTTCATTTAAAATTAATATAGATTTACTTAAAAATTCCACTAAATTATTTAATTTCCTGGATTTGTTACATACATGTAAATATTTTAAAATCCATATTTTTATGAAAATCCGAAACATTATGACCTCTTTAGTGATTAGAAAAACTTCAAGTAGTCTTCAAGGCCCAACCTCAAACTTCTATACCGTGTAAGGGGTGCAGACTAGCTACACCTATTGAGAGGAATTAGACATCCCTTGCAGTACCAGAGTCTAACCCACACTTACACTTACAACACTACAATTATGATCAACACTTTACACTCACACTTAAATTTAGGGAGGCTATAATGGCCTTAATATGCTTTTCGCCTTAAAAAAAAAAAAAATAAATAAAATCAACCTTCTATTGTGTTCTTTTATTCTACTTTTAAATTTACAACCAGTTTGGCCTACATACTTTACAAATTTTACATGTTAATATTAATAGCATACTAGCTGTTTTAACTTTAGTCTGATAAATATCCTTGACAATGCTCTAACGAGTGAAACCATGAAATGAAAAAGTTGTAAAAATACACAAACGTGTTATTACTTATTAACGACAAGGTTGTGTTTAAACTCCTTTATTACAGTATTAATAAAGGAGAGAAGTTAGCTGTACAGTTCAATGTACTAATGTTATGGCAGCGTAAATTACTCTATTTTAGTGGCAACATCCAGTGTTTCAGATGTCCGTATTATATAAATCTAATCTCAGCATTCTTTAACTCCAGCCATTTTCCCCCAAAAATTATTTATTTTAAATATAAAGTGGTAGGATAATCAATAACTTGTTAAACATAACCAAACATAAATAACAGAAGTTAATGACATTTGAAAACAACAGATACTTTGAGACATTGAGGTCGTCACTCTACACCATACAACAAACTACAACTACGCATTCGTGCCTGTTATGTTTGTAACTGTTTTGGTCTTTGAGCAACCATATTGACATGTTTTCTTTAAAAAATTACAGTTTTTAAGTTAATTTTTTCCGTGTTGTCCTGTTGTGTTAGTTAATATACATTTCCAGTTTTTACAAAAATCTTCCTTAAAATGGATTTGTGACTTTATAATTTAATACAAATATTACATTTTGCAGATTTTTTTTAATTTGAATTTCTGTTATCTGTGCAGTATATTATGTAAATAAAACCATGTTAAAAAGCGATCATTTCAATGTATGGAAGCAGTTTTTTTTTTTTTTTTTTTTTTTTTTTTTTTTTTTTTTTTTTTTTTTTAAAGAGATGGAACCTATCACTAGGTTGAAACGGTATCAATGGAACCTGTTACAGGAAAATAATAGTTTCGCCCACCACTAGTCTAAGGTGCTAGTGTCTAAGGGGCTTGGCCAGTATTGGATGTTAGTGAGTTTGAATCTCACATTATTCATTGATTTTTCTGTGCAACTTGCTTACAATTAATTTGTGATTGAGTAGAGTGTGAGGGACATTATAATCAGTTGACAGTTCAGATGGAAGCTGAATGGAACACGTAAATTTTTTGTGAGTTGTATTCATGGTCAATCATTATGTTACTTTTGATATATAACAGTGTGTCCAGTTAAAAGTATTATTTTCATTAAATATATCCATTAGACTTGAAATATCGCTAACATTTTTAAAAATATTACAGTTTCATCATGTACAAAAACTACATAGAACTAAAAGGGTTAGCTTGATATCAATACATTGGTTTAATTTAACATTTATTTTCTTCTATTTATATTTTCTTTTAAAATGTGTTTTATGATTACTTTTATTTGCCAAAATATAAAAATAAATTTTTATTTACAATTTAACGCTATGGATAAACTTTCATAATTTAAAATGATCCGTGCTAATGGAATGAACAACATCGGCCTAATGGTGCCTCAAACAGAGCACTGGGTGACCTCTGAATGTACCTTTGTCTTATCTATAAATGTAGGACTCTGTATTGGTGAACCTCTTACCTACTCATGGAAACAATATGAGTAAGGATGTACAAAAATAAGGAGCGGAATCTCACAGCACAATAAAAAGCTGGCAAAATAAAACATAATTTTTGTGCTAAGGGTCGAGAGACAGAAAAACAAGAATTATCAGAGCAAGACCCTCTAAAAATGGGATAGTTACCCATCTTGAAGCCTACTTTACGAAGAGACTAAGGGCAGGAAAAGATACTATAACTGAGCGTCTCAGGATTACAGAAAGGAGACATAACAGATCTACAAAAGTTCTAATGCAACATTAACCATAGTATTTCATTTATTCAACTATAAGTAAAGTAGTGTATGTATTATTAAAAAACACTCCTCATTATACTGTTTTCATATATTTTTTTCCATTTGCTGTTAGGCATTAGAATTATAATATTAATTATTAGTTTTTAAAATTGTAATGATGGTACAACCAAAGTAGAAGCAAGGAAAACAAAACAAAAACAAATATATGGCAAATATATGTCAAGTATTAGAAGTAAAACTTAAAATCTATTATGTCCGCAGCTACAAATGATGACACAACATGGCTGATGCACCATTTGTTAGGAATTTGAAATATCTCTTAGCCCAGGTCCTTTAAAGGATCAACAATCGGTGGTTCGACAAAGTTCTTTATTTAATACATATAATTATATTACCATATTCGTATATCGTTACAACTACAAATACACTCAATAACAACTCAAGAATGAACAACCGAAAAGCATTACACAATCAAATGATTTGTCAAAAGAGGATCAAATGTTTCCTCAAATGTTTTCATCAAAATGTCCCAAGATCCCCTCTGGAAATCCATGCTCAAATTTGTTTAACCCAAAAATAGAAAAGGGAAGAAGTGTATGAAAAAACTTTTAGGTGTATGAAGAAAAAGTAGGTGTTGCTCCCATCACCTACTTGGCTGGAAAGTTGATCTACCATCTGCCCTACGGTTATCCCTGAATCGACTGACCATGACCTACTTCTTCTCCAAGGTTTTATCTAAACTGTTGTTCTAGACTCGTTGTTGTTTATAACAGGCAGTATGTCACCAGTTTCATAATTTTTCCGAGTCTTTGTCAATAGTGCTTATTCTCTGGTTGTACTATCTTTACAATTTTCAAAACTAATAAATTAATATTACAATTCTAATACCTAACATTTCTTAACCATGATCTCAATTATCTTTACTCCCCTCAATTACCATAGATAATAGAGGTTCTACGCAGTGAGAGTGTTCAACACAGTGTAGTAGTCAAAATGCTTTCGATCTATGCGCAAATAATGCAGCTTGTTCTTAATAAAATAGGTTAAATTATATTTAATAAACCTATTGTTTTAATTAATAGTAACAATACTAATGTATAACGGCATAGTAATTGTTGAAAAGAAACTTGAAAGAAGGATTTTTAATATATAAGAAATCCATATAATTGGAATTTACTACTTTTTTTTGTCTTTTAAGAGTTGTATGCAGAGTTTTTTCGCGCCAACTTATGGAAGACCCAGACAACATATGTTAAAATAAGCGTTACCAGTAATAATATTAATACTTGATACACGATCATTTGCAGAGGCTGGCAAGACTGCGTGGATTAAAAACGTGAACTAAGGAATCCCAGCCGCAATCAGCAATCTGACCGTTTATATGGTTGTTGAAGTCAAGGCCATAAACAAATTCTGAATGATGCCTTATTGTCTCAATTGCATCGGAAGATACTTTAAAGTCCCATATTCTAAAAACAGATAAATCCAAGTTAAAGTGATGTGGTCAACTAAAGTGTGTGTGAGAGGATTGTCTAGTGAAAAGGATGGTCCATATGAACTTTCAAGGACAAAGACAACAAAATGGCTAGATCAGGTTACAGAGGATATTGACAGAAGAGAAGACAACTTGATGGAAGTATAGGAAAAACAAGAAGGGACGGAGATTCCTTTATAATAGTCAACCCAATAGAATGTAAAAAACATAAAATCTGGCAGTTGTGGAGAATAGCGTGATCACTGTTAACCAAGAATTTTAAATTTGTTTAAAAATATATGTTATTCAAAACATTTGGTGATATTTTTTTCCATGATGACTTTTTTTTAATGTTAGTTGTATAGAATAAGATAGTGATTTCGAAAATTGCTTTCTTTATGTAAAATATTAGATTTTTTATTATTATTATTATTTTAAGGCAAAAAGCACATTAATTAAGGCTATTATCGCCTCCCTAAATATAAGTGCGAGTGTAAAGTGTTAAAGTTGTAAGTGCAGTGTTGTAACAGACAAAACGTAAGATTTATCACAAAATAGTCCAAATATTACATAAACTATAAATACTTCATGACTTTTATTAAACATTTTGAAATTTCGTTAAAACATTTTTATTTCACTAAAATTTGTAAAACATTTTTTTTGAGACATGTTTACAATATATTTCAGAGGCCACAAACAAGGTTTCGCGAATAACCTTGTGATGACTAACTGCTTCTTTGTTCTTTGTTTCATAATTAATAAATCTCCAATAAAAAAAAGACTTTTTTTAAATGACCTTAACACGGCCTTGTAAGAAAATAGTATTTTGTGAAAACCTAACAAACATGGTTTTGTATGAAAATAAATTGCATGAAAGTACTAAACAAATAAAAATCTTAAACAACTTATATTTTTACACAGAGAGCAATTTTCAAAATCATTATGTTATTCCATACAACAAGCAATTTTCAAAATATCATGAAAGTTACTAAACAAATCTTTAAAAATCTTAAGCAACTAATATCACACACACACACACACACACACACACACACACACACACACACACACACACACACACACACACACACACACACACACACACACACACACACACACACACACACACACACACACACACACACACACACACACACACACACACACACACACAGATCAATTTTCAAAAATCATTATGTTATTCCATACAACTAGCAATTTTCAAATTTTCACTACAGCTACAATTTTTGAGTCCCCAAAAATTGTTTTCACCATAAAATTAAGAATAAATTTTTGTATCTTCAAAAAAAAATTTTGGTTAATGGTGGTCATGTTATTTTCTATTAAAACCTAAAATCTAAAATATTACATTTATTTTAAATTCTAGCTTTAATTTAGACAATATTGCATTTATAAGACTTTTTTGCATTAATATTGTTAGAAATTAAAATTATAATTTGCATTATTAGTATGTAAGAATGTCAAGAGCACAGCTAAAAGGTAAACATCATGAATAAATTATTTACAGAAACAAGCCAGGTCTCTTCAGTAAGAGGAATACTAAATGAGTATTTCACAAAGCTCATTAATATAATGTTAACAAATTTCTGTAATTCTTTTTAGGAAAATAGTGATTAAAAATACCTGTTACACAAGAAGTGTTTTTATTACTAAATTAAAGCTCAGTGGTCGATATGAAATGCCAAGGCTCAACTTGCAGTTACTGAAATAGGCTTTACTCTTTTTTATTAATGAAGATTCCTTGAATCATTAGTCTAACTGGCATAAAGTGTGATAAATGTTAGACAAAACAAAAATACTAAATTTAAAACACATTTTTTTTCTTTAATTATTGAACAAATAAATAATGAATCAAACAGTAAGAAATAAGGTTTGGAAACAATTTCAAAGATAGAGTTTTCAGTAGTTTTTGCATTTTATCAAGTGCAAACACCTGACAGGAGAGAAATATATAATCAATATAGCACACAGTTAAAGAAAAAATGCAGCAAAAATATACCTTGTAGTAAAGTCATATGACACCGAAGCCATTACAGACAAGTTGTGCGGAGAGAACTGTATCCTTCGCACTGCATATTCACAGCCCTGGACATAAAGCAAAATAAAATTAAGGTCACAAAATATGCAATATAAAATAAATTCTTTAAAATACAAAAATTACTTTTAGTTACTTTTTGTAGTGCTAATTATCTGCTGATCATAGAGGTCATTACCAAGTCCACTGTTTTTTCGTAGCAGCTATAAACCACTACCCACTTCAGTTATATAAAAGTTAGTAAAACATTTATTTAAAAAAAAATATGCTTTAGAAAAAAAAAGCATTCCGTAAGTGTATTGAATTTATGTATTTTATTGTAAAGTATATACCTTTAATAAAATGTAATTATTAACTCTTACTGAAACTAACCTTGTTGAAAAAATAAAATAAATATTTAATTTAAGGATAAACAAAAATTTTGTGATAATGTTATATGAAGAAAAAAACACTTGTCGTTAGCTAGCGACTTGAAATTTTCAGGGTACATTTATGTTACCATACAGGCGTGCACTAAGATAGGATTTTCAAAAATTTGATTTTAACGCCCTTAAACTACTTACCCAGTCCAAATTTAATAATCAATGTACAGCCAAGACTATTATAGCTATAGACTTGAAATTTTCAGGATACCTTATAATATCAATGTTGAGGTGAATTAAGAAAATAATTTTGCAAATGTTTGTTTTTACCCACTCCAAATTTAATAATCAACGTACAGCTAAGACTTATTATAGCTAGAGACTAGAAATTTTTAAGGGTACCTCTTACAACAATGTCAAGGTCACACTAACAAAAGATTTTGCAAAAATTTGATTTTAACGCCATTAAACTACTTACGCAGTCCAACTTTATAATCAACGTATAGCCGAGACTATAATAGCTAAAGATTTGAAATTTTCAGGTTTACCACCACATGTAGGGGTGCACTGAAAAACGATTTTCCAGTATTCAACCCCTAAAGAGGTAAACATGAGGTACAATAATTTTTATTGAGAAAATCATGTTTTTCGTCTGACCTTCTTAAAACGTAACATAGTCACTCTTGAATATAAGTAATGAAATATATTTTTCACCATTTCCCAAAACTCATCCCCTAAAGAGATTGAAAGGGAGTATAAAGTGTAAAAAAGGGGTATACAATTTTGCATTGAAAACATATTTGTTTTGAATTGTACATTCTAGAAATATGCTATGAAACATAAATAATGAAACACATATTTCAACATTTTTCCGAAATAATGTAAAAAAGAAGTATAATTGGAGAAAAAAGAGTGTTTTCAATGGAGAAAAACATTTTTTATTGGATTTTCTTAAAAGTAAACAAATATTCTAAAACACAAATTATTATACATGTAGTTCAGCATTTGTTTCCTCAAATTCACCCCCCTAAAAGGACAAAAATATAAGAGGTATAAATGTTTGTATTGGAGAAAAATATTTTTTATCAGATTTTCCTAAATTCGAATGGAACACGTTTGAACAATAAAACAACATATACAGGTTATAATATTTTTTTCAAATTCACTGTAAAATAATCACGAATTTAGATGATCACGCTTTTATTAATATATTTTTTATGTTTCTAAATTATTACATTACTGAAACAGTTTAAGTTTCGTGGGCGAAGCCGCGACGGGTAATGTTAATTATGCATATAATAATTAAAGTTATGATTTCACAGTAGGCTTATACATAAATCAAGCAAAGAACCAAAATATTTAAATACATTTATTATTCTTAGACAAATAAAAGTAATGAAACAAAGTAACTAAACAAAAATAATAATACATTTTAAATTCTAAAAAGTTCATTAGTAAATATATATATACATTGGGGCCTCAACTTACGAATTTAATTTGTTCCGGAAGTCATTTCTTAAGTTAAGGCGCATTTTACATGTAAATTGCCTAATTCTTTCCACCACCCTAAACTTTCCCCATACAATGAAAAAAATTTACATTTATATCGAATATGGAAGAAATATGCATAAATAAAATACAGATAAAACCTGAAATTAAAAAAATGTGTTAATTACACATAATATGTACTACATTACACATACATATATAAATAATGTACGTAACAAAGTTTCTTACGTCTAAAGAATCGGATACGTAGTGAAGTTTGTGGGAGGAAGTAATTTTTCTTAATTTTTAATTATCATCACTTTTTTTGCCTTTTTGAATTCACTTTCACCTTCCTTAGTTTCTTCTGATGTACGTTTGGTGAAATAACATTTCATCAATGATTGTTTTTGCTGACTTTTAAGAATGCTTCTGAAATCCGTTAGGCAAATGTCATCAAAATGTGCGGCTGCCCTATCCGTAAACACTTTTTCGGGGTGTTTTTTTCACGTTGTTTCGTTAGTTGAGGCACATTTCGTAAGTTAGAGCAGTAGATTTCCGAAATCTCATTTCATAAGTTGAAATTTTCGTTAGTAAGGTCATTTGTAAGTTGAGGCCCCACTGTATATAAAAAAAACTTAAATATTTAGTTCATTTACAAAGAAAGGAACCAATCAGCAAAGGGCAGTAACATGTAACCAATGAAAAAGTAAAATGCAAGACAAGAATTACAAATAGCTTCCCGATTGTTACAACAATAAGACAACTATTAAGATGATAACAATTTAATAATATTCGAGATACAAGAGATGACAGATATATTTCGAAAAGCATTACGCATGAAATACAGTTATAACGATTAACTAAAGACAATGAAATAGTTTAAGTGTGAAAATTAGAATACTATTATTAATCCGATAATCTTTAACGTGAAGAATACAGACATCCAGATTATTAAATATAAATAATGAAGTACATCATAAGACTTCAAGGTAACATATTACAGAGTTTAAAATGTTTCAGAAGACTTTGTATCACATTATGTGTAAAGAAAACGTATCACATATTTATAGGTCATACACCAATTTCATTAAAAATTAACTAATAAAAATTGTATACTTATAAAAATTATTATTCTTATGTGAATAAATTAAACCAATTTAAATTCTACATTAAATTAGTTTAACCAATGTAGAAGTATATATGGCTGTAATTATCCTACTTTTTAATAGCATATGTATAATAAATATGGTTGGGTATCAATTTCTATAACATTCTTACACCAAGTTGGGTGTTAATTTTTATAATAAAAATTTTAATTATTGCAGAAACTGTTATTTACTAACAACATATGGAAATATTTTATGGTTTGTTAATACAGTATTCAATACCCCATAAACAATTCTTTTAATTACAATTTTATTCTCTAATTAAGTAATTGTTATTAAAATGTAAAAAATAATGAATAATTTTTCTCAGGGTGGTTCTTTGATATTGCAAATGGGAATTAAGAACATTATTGATACTGATACTGTTCAACTTGAATTATTACAAAAAAAAAGGTTTACAATGTTAATTACCAAAACTGTTATTGAGCGTATTTAATGAAGCAAAGTTAGATGAATGAAAGAGATTTTGGTCAGATGTCAGTAGCTCCACAGTGAAGTAATATTGGAATGAGTCGGCTTCGAAGATAAATTGTTACACTTTATGACAATTATACTCTGCTTATTCAGTGTTCTTACTGAATCAACTAACTGACAATAAAAAATTATATAAATTTAAATCTTGGTTCTATTTGATTAATTAACATAAAAATGACGATAACAAAGACTTTACTGTAACACTTATTGGACAGATTTAACTTAATACTTTAATAAAAAAAGCAAACTTGCTCAGTTATACTGCTTGATACTGATCTGTGATTACAAATTATTATAAAATATGTTAATGCTAAATGCTAATTACCTTACTAAATGCTAAATGCCAATTACCTTGATAAATGCTAAGTACCTTGCTAAAATGTGAAGTACCTTATTAAATGCTAAATATCTTGCTAATGTTAAGTACCTTGCTGAATGTTAAGTACCTTACTAAATTCTAAATGCTAATTACCTGGCTAAATGCTAAGTGCCTTGCTAAATGATAAATGCTAATTACCTGGCTAAATGCTAGGTGCACAATACCTAAGTAATATGAAAAAATATAAACCTTTTAAAGAGATTTGTGGGAGAAATCTTGTTTTATTTAGTAAGTTTCAACTATGTCAAAAAATATAAACTTAGTAGCCTATCAACGTTTTTCAATTCCTACTACTAGTTCACACTCTCCCTGTATATATTTATTTATATATCTTGTTCAAATTTTCAATCGTTAATAAAATACTTTCTATTCTTCCCTTTAAGTTCAAATATTTTGTTTTAACTTGTAATGGATGACACTTGATGTTAATACAGTTTTTTGTCAAATATTAATATCATATATTTGTACAGACTATAAGATAGGATTTGATTTAAATATTACTTATGTTCTATCCTGTGTTGGTTTTAGGAATCACAGCATGCAGCTGTCTTACTGACGTGATGGAAGCGCATGACCTAAGTAGGAATTGACTTAATTTTTGGGGGTTTTTTTATATTACTTGTGTCATTATGAAAGTTCATTATTAAGAAGTTAAAAGTTTAAATAAATATATTTATAATGAATTCAATTAAGAAATGATCCATCATGGTAATACCCAGACTTATGACCATGAAATGAGAGTTGATACTAACTTCTAGAATACTTTCTGATGAGTTGTAAAAAATGTTGTACATACATTTTTAGCACTTGAGCATTCACAATTTTCCACTATTATATTTAGGAAAATATATATTTTCAATAAGAAAAAATGTTTTGGATATCATTGGTCAAGCTGTTCTACAATTGTTAATAATAAATCAACTTACTTTCTGTTCAAATATAGGAATAGAGAAGTTACGAAGGTCCCAGCCCCTGATCAAGCCATCCGAACCACCTGTCGCTAGAATGTTCTGATCAAACTTACACCAGCTACAGCTGAGCACTTCGGCATTATGTGCTTTCAATGTCATAGTCTCTCTTTGGGAGACGAGAGAATTCCATATCCTTAATGTACCATCACCTGCAACATTGAGGGAAAATAATTTTAATAATCTCGGCATACAGTTATCTCAATGATGTTATGGAAGCAAATTTTCAAAAAAATAATTTTAAAAAAACTAATTTCATTATCATAATAAGCATTTAAATCTGTATTAATAACCACTTAAACTTTAAAATTATATTTAAAATAAGAAAAATTGAACCAAACATTGTATGGTTCATTTTCATAATTTCAAAGGAATGTGAACAATTAATATGCCAATGTATGCAGATTTTAACATTGATTATACCATGGTGAATTAAATTTGCAAAGTTTAATTTAATCATTTAATTTTTTAAATGGTGAAATAAAACAAAAAAATGACCCTCCCACTTCTTTGTGCCACTCTGACACTAACAACAAGGCACTATAGTTCTTTTACTGTTTATATAGTCGACTTTAAATTTGTGACAAAATTAACAATACTGGCAAGTGAGAGGTTTGAAGTGTAATATGCTTTCTGACTACAAAAAAGCCCGCAATATCGAAATTCAGATATAGTTAACAGAGGTTTATGGTAACATAAATGCCAGTGAATGGGATGGTATCATTCCCAATCCTAACCAAAACCAAAAAAAAAGCCAAACAAATTCTGAGAGTCAAGTAGGTAATGGCTACAGTGTTTTTGAATCGAAACGGTGTCCTACTCATTGACTACATGACTAGAGGGGAGATTATAAATTCAGAAGCCTGTTGTGAGACTCTTCACCTCCTAAGCCATGCTACTGAAAACAAACGGTATGGATTTTTTGTCAAGCAGCATTGTGCACCTTCATTCATACTGCTGTATTGATGGCGAACTTGCTTCAGCAGTTTAAGTGGGAGTTTTTGAACATCCATCTTATAACCTGGACTTGTTCTTTTCCCCAAATTGAAGAATTTTTTAGGCAGAAATCACTAAAGAAGTGAAAACAAACTGCAAGGAGCATTAGTGACAGGTTCAACAACTTGGTGGCAACTAAGTATACAAAAGGCATAAAAGACCTGGGGAACGCCATATTAAATGTGTTGTAAAATAAGTTTTGTTTCCTTTCTATTAAAAAGTGTCCATAAAAAATTTTTTTTAACTTTCCGAACAACCCTCACTTTTAAACTGCTGGCCGATTTTATCACAATTTGCAAACATAAATAAAAAAAATATGCCATGTCAAAAAGCATGAAAAAATTAAAATAAATCATATTACATACGTTTTAGTATGTATCTGTACAGATAATACAGCAACAGATGGTTCGATAGCAGCTGCTGTCATAAACATCATAGATGAGGTCAACATTATGATTACAGACAAACAAATGACAAAGAAAACAAGTTATAAAATTGCCATCCATCAATTCCTCAAAGTCTTGGGAAAGCCAGAGGTAGGTTTTTCAGTTGGTACAATTTCGTTATTATATAAGAAATTACTGATATACAAATCATTTACAATAGCAATCCTGGTAATTTATGCACTTTTCAGTATATTACAAGTAGCGATGCCACAGGACTCAAAGAGTTAACATTCATACTTTATGCCTGACTAATGAGGACAGGGATCAGCATTAAAGAAAAGCTTAAAGCTTGCAATAGAAACTAATCTCAAACTTTATTTTTGTTACTTTAAGGTGAAAAGCACATTGAGGCTATTATCGCCATTTTAAATGTAAGTATGAGTGTCAAGTGTTAAAGTTGTAAGTCCAGTGTTGCAAGTGTAAGTGTGTGTTAGACTCGGGTACTGCGAGGAACATGTAAATCCTCTCAATAGGTGCAGCTAGTCTGCACCCCCCCCCCTTGTGGGGCATCTCGAACTTATGACAGTTAGGGTGCTCAGTTCAATGACACAGCAGATTGACTGATGGCCTAGCTAAATCGATCACTGAGCACTGAATTCCAATAAGTTATTATGGTAAAACCAACCTGACCTCTAAAACACACTTTGACAATGTGGTCATTAAGAATTACACAATTTATTCAGTGTTAAAATCAGCAATAATAATAATTTCATTAAAAGTAAGAATAGGTGATCCTGACAATCTTTAGAGTGTTATCCTGTTGCCACAATAAAATTATAGATTTTCAAATAGTGTTAAGTGGAAGTTATATTTTTTTATAGATTTTAAATGACTACTTCAAAACAGATGAACCCATTTTGCTGAGTACGAAACCAGTTTATGCTATCAGCGAAACAAATGTTTGTCAAGATGACTTTCACAAATCGAAATGTACATTTACATAACACTTTTCAACTTTATATTAGTTTTGAAAAATGCATGCCTACTGCAAAAATTCATGCTTACTGCAATCATAATTTTATTAACATTTTTTAAGTTTTCTCTGGATGGCCTGGAATTTGTAAAAATTGAATTTTTTTCCCAATTACATATTATCCTACAAATTTTTTTAAGAAAAAGTTTTAGCTTTCTTGTCCTTACCTAATAACTGACAAGTAATTATAACATTAAAACAAAAATATACCTGTATAAAACACTTATACATCATGAATCGACACATGGATCTCAAAGGATGTGTTTAATATGGCTGAGTAGTCATTAAAGTTGATAAAAATAAAATAAATAATTAGAAAGGTGTTGTACAATAGAATTTGAGCCAATGAAGAAATAACATGTCAAAAGAAGATGGAAAAATAAAAAATTATATAACTTGTAAGAACTATGGAACTTTATGAAGTTGGGGATTCTGTGATGGGGACTTAATTTATTAAATTTGAAATGGCTGCACCACATTACATGAATTAATAACTCTGAACCTAAAGAAATAAAAACATGGGTATTACATGTAAAGGATAGTTTGCAAAACAAACAAATTCTAGAGGCCTGGAATTTGACAGTTGCAACATAGGATAGCTAAATTTGACAGCCAACTGGAAGGAATTATCAGTGGAGCTTAGAATCGTGCACCTTCAGATATACATACAAATAAGTAATAAATGAAGTGCAATTATAATAACCATAATTTAAGTGACAGTTACTGAATTAATATTCAATTAAAAAAATTCTGTAATAAACTAATTTGTCAAAATACACACCAGAAACAGAAGCGAAGCAGGAAGGAACGTGCGGAGACCACATGGCGTTATATACAAGCTCTGTGTGACCAAAAAATGTTGCTAAAGAAACGGACCTATTTGGATCCCACTATAAAACATACATTCGTTTGATAAAAAATATATTACAAATAATATAATAAGCAAATACATAAAACACTATGGAATATGTAATGATATGGATTAATTTCTCAGTAAACACTTACCAGCTTCACACTGCAATCCCATGAGGCAGAAAGAACAAGCTGTTCTTGCCTAGTCTGGCTCCAGTCCACACTATAAACTTCTTTCTTGTGTTCTCGTAGAGTCTGCGGTGGTAACTAACAAAACAAACGAGAATGTAGTTTGGCTAGATAGTAGTTTAGACTTTTAGGTTCCACTCAGAGGCTCACAAGAGTTTGGCAATTCTAAGATGCTAATTGGAACTAACCTTTCTTCACCTATGATAGAACAATTTTGGCTGAAGGCAGAGTGGCTAAAGGAAACTTGGCTTAAGTGTGTGGAGTCTGAATATCAGTCAACCTCCAGTTACAACATAGTCTTACCCTTGTATATGGGACTCTTTCCTTGTATATGAAAGGACATTTTTTATTTTGTTAGCTACTTGTGGGATTTTGATAGCTGAAAACTAATTGTAAAAACCCACAAAGCCCAAAAAATCTTTCGGAACTTGTGAAAGTGAATATGGAAAGTGAAAACAGCACAACTGTGGAGGAAACTGGAGCTATTTCTAACCACATCACATTCACAAGCAGTGGATTTGAGCATACTGTGGGGATGCTAGGCAGACTTACAGTCAACCAGCGATGGGATCAAACATCTCAAATCAGTATGGCAGTCTACAATTGTCCATCGGGAGTGCAAATCACAAACTGAGAAGAGAGGAGTAGCAAAATGGCTTCTAACTAAACCTCAAAACAAAAATACCTCCCATTCTTTACATTATAAAGAACAATTATTTTCAAAGGTATTAATAAAGATATAATAATCAAAATGATTTAAAAATAAAAGAATTAATTACTATTAAATTTCACTCCAATGAAGTTAAACATAAGTTTACATTTAAATTTCTTAATTTAAAACTTAAAAATAAATTTATTTTATAAAAATAATATTTTCAATTTTTTATTTCACAGCACAGACAAATCAAACACAAGCTTTGAAGCTGAAGACACCAATAGCTTTTTCCATGCATTATATTAATCCTCTGTTTTTGTTAATTTAATTACAACCAAGCAAAAATTTTAAAAAAACATTGATCACAGTGCTGCCTTAATATTACATTTAGTTACTAATTCCCAATAGCTGAATGAAATGTGAAAATTATTCAGCTTTTTTTTATAAATTTTAGTCAATTTGGATACACTTTAATAAAAGTCATACTTCCACGTAAACTTACTACTGTCCTATCATTATTGCCTCCACACCAAACTCATTGGAATCTGTTATTACAAAAAGATAAGTGACATAGCAGGAAGTAAAACCATTTCAGTCGTTATGCAAAAAAAGACTAAAATATCTGACAAAATATCAAGTAAAGCTGACTTACTTGAGGACATGAAATGTTCCATATTTGCAGAATTCCATCCCCACTTGCAGTAACAACAATGTTAGCATCTGTTTCACTCCAAACTACATCGAACAATCCGTCTGGCCATTGAGATGTTGATATTTCTGCCAAAGTGCCATCTGATCTTAATTCCAAGACAAATAATGTTCCACCACCTGTTTAAAGTAAAAAGGCTTAAAAATAAAGTAAATTATGACATTAACACTTTAAAATACCAATAACTAAGTGAAACAAAAAATACCTACATTTTTAAATTGTTATCAAGATTTTCATAAATTTGAATTATTGATATGACAGAAATTAGAATAGTTTGTAACACCACTATCATGTACAATACGATTATTATAATCATAATAGTTTTAAAAGTGTCACACATTAATTAATCTTAAAAGTGCCGATATCCCAGAGAATAAATATTCAAACTAAACACCAGAGCTTATTATTAGCTAGGCCTAACCATTTTGATCTTTGCAGATCAAAAATAGTATCATTTACAAGTGCTATTATGTTATAGACATAAATTAAACTAAGATTAACCCATCTCTTATAAAATAATAGAACTCTATAAATCTATTATTTTAGTGGAAAAGTTTAATAGAACTCTTCCACTAGAGATCAAAACTGGTTGTAATAAAATTCTATAGTGAATCGTAGGCTGTATCATTCCTTAGATATTTATACAAAGGTTATTTTCGAATAATAGGGATAATGCAGTAACACCATCTGGTTTTATTTTTAAAAACAGGACTCTATCCAAACGTACATTAAGAGATTTACATATTTTTAGCAGCCTAACCTAACGTGGAATATTAGTTTAATTTTAATCCTAGAGTAGAAAGCCATTACATACAATGTCATCATGGCATTCAATTTAAGGCCTTAATAACATTCCTGTATAATCTCTACCCTGAGGTTACTTCTCAAAAAACCTAATGTTACGAACTATTTGGACAAATGTGTACTTTTATTACTGCATGAAAGTGCTAACATGTTTTTTCGTGAAAATAATTAATTTAATGCATTTAATTAATAATAACTACTACAGATTCTTTTTTTAAATTACCTTAAAAACCTAACAAATACAGTTTCTTTAAAAGTATTATTGAGGAAATTACTAACTTTGTAATAACTATTAAGACACAATGCTTCAACAATGCAGATTAATAATAAAAATAACAGAATTTATTTAAAGAAAATTACCTTAAGAACCTAACTAATACAGTTTCATTAAAAGTCGTATGCATGAAAATTATTAACCTTGAAATGACTATTATGACACAAATTTTCAATAACGCAGATCAACACTACCTTGGAGACCTTGGCTTAGTAAATCTAGGTTGCTCAATACAATGCAAACAATAATGATGTCCCAACATAGTTCCATTAACAAATTAATTTATATATATATATATATATATATATATATATATATATATATTCCCTAGTTTTAAGGTCATGAGCCGGAACTGCCACAAGGGCCAAGAAATTAACTTCTTGTAGAATTTGTAACTTAGCCGCTGTTATTTGTGATTTGCCTGTTTTTATCAGTTTAGGTTGTAATAATAGTCGTGTTGATTTTCTTATAAATCACAGTATTTTTTAATCATTCTTATTCATATTTGATGATACTTTCATATGAAATTATGTTAGGTTTTTCATACACAATTGTTACGTTTTTCACACACAACTATGTTACTTAATTTCTTAAACCTTTTTTTTAAAAAAAGAAGTTTCTATTACTTTCATTATTAATAACATATTTAGTTAATCATTTTTGCAATAAAAAATATATTAGCTACTTTCGCACACATTAGTGATTTTGAGGTTATGTGAGAAACATTTATTTTCCATTTTTTTTTTAAACTTCCTGTAGTTTTTGGGAACTATAACACTTTTATATTTTGTATTATTACTTTGAGCATGTAATAAAGCATTTTGGCAAAAAAAATTACAAAAACCAAAATCAGTTAATCCGCATATTTACCAACAAAACTATTATCTCATGCAAACAAACCGCTTTTGTGATGCCTGTATTACACCACACAATGTTGCTTTCATAAAATCACTTCCTCAATCAGTTTTGAAGGTGCCAAAAAAATATGTACTTTTAGTAAAATTAACCAAAACAAAAATCAATTGCCATGATCATTTAAACTAAAACCAAAATATTTACCTACCTGCAAGGCCAAAGTACTGAGAAGTAGCACAAACAATTTTATCTGGTTGAAAAGGTGAAAATCTAACTGAATAGCCATGTCTATTTGGAGTTAGGTAGGTTGGCATAATGGCTTGTAAGGCTGCAGATTTACACCTACAACAGTATCAGTATTTTAAATTATACTTAACAGTACCAATATTTCTACGGTAATTGCTAAAATAGTAGCCAAGTAAACTCTAGCTTAAGCAAGAAACCCATTAGGTTAGATAATTAGTAGGCTATTATCTAACTTAAAATAGTTTTTATTAATCTTATTAGTCTCATATTCAAGGTTGTAGGAATTAATACTACAGACTTTCATAAATTTTAAATAACAATATAATCCAATACATTACAAAACTAAAATGTAAAAAAACAATTAAATTAACTGTTACAATTTATATAGAGCCAGAGTATGACAAAACATGAGAGCTTGAAGGCACTTTTTGAATTTTCTAAAAATCACGTTTTTTAATTACTTGTATACAATTTTGCAGTTTCATTTAAAAACCTATACAGGCCCTATTTTCCAGTAGAAAATCAAGTTGGTTTTCTATGATCATGCTGTCATTAGCTAGTACCACTTGTAAGCATAATTTCAATAAAAACCATTTTTAATCATGAAGTGAACACATACGCTAACTGTGAACATAATAGTATTGAAATTATGAAACTGCTTATAGGTTAGGCTACCTACATTTTCTATCTTGTCAAAAGCAACTGTTATGTGTAACCAATATTTTTTTAAAACATCTTACCAAAATGACACTAAAATTTTGTTCTGTCCCCCCAAACCACATCGAAAATTTATAAATTTCGTAATATAAGCCAGTAAAAGACCTTAAGAAGAGGTTATTTGAATTTTGTAGGCTAGGTTTCTTTGTTGTTTAAGTGTTACCATAATATAACAAACATTTATCTATAAACAATGTAATAATCTACTATGAAATAAAAATATCTTACTAGCAACATTTAATTATAAAAACATCGTCATTAAAGTCTTATTAATTCCATACTAAATGCTAAATATTATTAATTGTAAATTAACTCCTGTCATTTTCACATGTTTACAACTTTCAGTGCCTATTAAATTTTTAGACAGCGATAGTTTGACGTGGACTTGGAAACTCCATTTATACATAGTTATAAAATTTATTACTGTATACTGTAATTAGTTTTGATCGTCACTGTTACAATTTTTTAAAAAAGTTAAATACTCTATTTAAATGGAGGTATAAATTGACGTATTGTAATAATTACATTAAATAATAATGGATATAAAAAAACATATGACGATGTTAAGGAAAAAGGTATATATTAGTTGATAGGTACTAGAACTTTATTATGTTATTTTTCAAGTTTCAAAATAATATTCTATATTTTTCTACATCATGTAGCCTAATACTGTCATTGATCCTAATATTCCAGATCCTAATATTCTAAAACTAATAAAATTTTTCAAAAAGTGATGTGAATTTTGCAACATTGTGGTACTCATATTTTTCAGTTGAACAATAAGTTATTTTTCACACAATAAAATTACATTTTTAATTATATACAGTAATAATAACTGACCGAATGAAGCTATGTCTCAACTCGACTGTTCCTCATTTGATTTCTTTGTTAAATTTACCAATTGTTTTGAAATTTGGTATGCGGGTACCTCGGATAAAGCCCGAACGTGTGTGTAAGATTTTTCCCATTCAACTCTATTTCGAAATTTCAGGTTCTGATTTAACGACGAGAATGTAGTTGCTGGCTATTTCCCGTAATACTGGCTGAACGGCAAGACCTATAATAATTTTGACAGCTTCGTGGAGAAAGAGTGTAAACGTTCCAGTAATGTTGATCCTGTAATATTTTTCCTAAATATTACGGTTGCTTATTAAATTGGCGGAAAAGATTTAAAGCGTTCAGAGCGTTGTTGTGGAGCGATGGTCAGGCATTTAGGAAAAGTTATACTGCAAGGTCTACTGTTCTTTTTCAACTACTAGTAATAATAATAATAATTACACACACACACACACACACACACACACACACACACACACACACACACACACACACACTTTTAGGTTTTATATAAGGTACTTTCGTACCAAATTTCAAAACAATCGGTCAACGTGTTCGGCTAAAACTGCGTACCCTCGTCATCGTTAAATCAGAGGCCGTCATCTTGAAAAAGAATTGAATGGAAAAAAATATAACACCTACGTCATCCAGACTTTATGTTAGGCACTTTCGTACCAAATTTAAAAAACGATTAGTCAATACGTTTGGCCAAAACTGAGCAATAAATAAACAAACCAAATGCCGATCGGTCGAGTTGAAACGAATAAGAAAGTTCTGGCATTACTGTTGTATCATACTTCTATACTCGGTGAGTAATACAGCGTAAATAATCAAATTTCATTAGATTTGACATTGAAACGAGTCGTTTACTTGTGTTGCATATAGGTCTAAATCTAAGATGTTTTTTATATAAGCCTAGGAAATCTTTTAACTGTCAAGAAACCTCAGCAAAGCTTCCTTCCGTAACAATGTGATCACCTGTTTGCTTTTTGCTGCACTTAGGCAACACGCAAGTTAAAGTAAAGTTTACTGATAGGCTAGTTAAAAGTCTCAAAAATACACATTAGACTGTTTCTTCAAACACTTCAAAATATAAATATTGTAAAACGTTACGCAACCTTTATCATATTCAATTATTCCTTCCCTCCCCTAATACTTACCGGAAGCTACCTTCCGGAAAGAAACCGGAAACAGTATAATTTAAAAATATGGTCGATTTTTTTTGCGTAACGTCCATACTTTATACCAGTTAGACTAATGAGGACGAGGGATCAGCGTTAACTGTAAAGGAAAACAACGGGAGTAACAGCGTAGAACTAAGAACCTTTAGATACGCAGTTCAGACACACAGCAGACTGACCGATGCTTTATCCCCACATCGACCACCGAATCCTCAAAGTATGTTAAGCTTAGTCAGATTTTGGTCAAACATGAAGATGCATAACTCGAATAAGTTAGTGTACAGTTTTGTTTTTTTAAAAAAAAGGAGAGTAGTTGGGAACTAAAATCAGGTTTTATTTTCGATTTTAAATAAAATATGATGAACACATTTTGATAAACTAGCTACTTTAAGTTTTATTTTCTATATTTTACTGATTTCAAAATGGCGACAATTTGAATTTTTTGGATAAAATGACTCTAAAATCGTCAATTTTACAAAACAATTACTAGATTAATATATTTTAGGAAATTTCATGACAAACGAAAGAGATAATTTTGAAAAAAAATCCAACGAAAAATGAAAGAGTTCCTGCAGTTTTTATCTTACTGGGTGGGGCCATTTCGGGTAATCTCAAAGATCGAGCAACGATATAACAAAGGGTCAAAATAACACCAGATGTAGTTAAATTTCTTTTACATGGGTTTATCATACAAAAGCTACGTATTAACTGTATCTATCATATTGTGACGTTTTTAAAAACTGATTCAAAAATAAGGTATCATTATATTTATCATGAAATACCCTAAAATAATTCCAGTAATTTTTTGTAAAATGACTGATTTTCAAGTTATTTTAGTTTAAAATATTTACATGGTAGCCATTTTTAAATGAGCAAAGTAAATTCAAAAATGCTTTTTTTACTGACAGTCCTTGTTCATATAAAGAACAGAATACATTTTGGTTAAAGCAGGTTCAGTAGTTTTTAAAAATAAAAAAAATGGTACAAATAACACAAACAGATGGAGAGACGGAAAACTAAGCGTGTTTTAAACAAACGAATGCTTCTTTTGTGTTTGCTTCTAAACCAGGATCAATCTTCGAAAGTGTCCGACAAGGGTTGCGGAACACACTTTTTTCTAGTAAAAAAAAAATAAGCAAAATATTATAGTTAATTAGAAACAATATATTTAACATAAAAGTCACGTTGTACAGTATTTCAGAACACAGTGGAGTTGTAAGTATTAAAGAACTTCCCTTCACAAACCGTCAATAAAAAAAAATTGTAATAATAATTCACAGTTCCAAAGATATCACTCAGCTGTTAAAAAATTTAGAATTAGCATTTTATTCACCAAAACATTAATGCAGCTGCCTCGCTGACGTAATGGAAGCGAATTTCAAAAAATAATTTTTATACTTTAAAAAATCTTATTTCACTACTAGCGTTTTAAGCCTTTAAATTACACTGACAATATAAAAATGAACCCTGACCGCCGTTAAATTACATTTCTTAATTTCATTTAATCCATTCTTAATTCACGGAAGTGAATTGGAAACAAAAATCTTACATGTAGTTCGTTTGGGCTTTATACAAGGCTTTATACCTTCGCACCAAAATTTAAAATAATCGGTCAATGCGTTTGGTCAAAACTGCGTAACACACCAATGCCAAACGGCCGAGACCTCGCTTTGGCTACGTCAAATGTAACAGAAAAACTGCCACAAAATTAAGTTTGTTATTAAACAAAAAATAAAAATAATGTATCATGATTTTTCTTCCTTTTTATTTTCATTACGATAACATGTTCGAAAACACGACAAATTAACATAAGCTAGTTTTTAATAACATAACTTGAAACTTATTATAGCCTATCAGCTGTTCAACGAAATCAGCTGATCTTTACGAATTAATATAAAACAACTGATCTTTTACTATTGCTACCAATATAAATTTGTAAACTCGCTTCACGCGACACACGAAATCCAACATCACTACCAGCCCTAAATACGATACATGTTAAAAATGACCGAATTAAGAAAATAGAATCTTATTTGAGAAGGTAATGGAAATGTTATTCCTGCACAAATTTATTTATGTATAGAACTTCAGCGAGATAAGGATATTATTGCGAATGGATTCTCGCCTCCATTGATCGCAGACATTGACAGACACAAATAGCACTGCTTTTCTTTCAAAGGTTTCCTTAACTTGATTTCCTCGAGTTATAATCAGATTACTTTGGACGTAACGAAGTCGTACATGTGCTTATATCAACGAGCGGTAAGCCATCGCGGTTTCAGTTGAGACTCTGTTCGCAGAGTCTGTAGATAGTATCAAAGTTTGAGTGAAAGATGTTCCCAATAATTCTGCTGGCCTATGTTGTGGCCGTCAAGGTATTCAAGAAAACAACCCCTAACGGTAAGTGTGGGTGCAGCTTTTCTCATTCATGTTATCGGATTCTTAGTCTTAAAATTTGTTTAAGAAAATTAGAATACTAATATAGTTTCACAAAATAATTTTATTCAGTGATGTATGATTCACCATAAGATATATTCTTCTTCTATCTCTGAAGATGCCTCACAGCGAAACATATGCCACTAAATAAAAAATATATTAGTGCTTAAATTTTTCTTGATATGCAGTTTCACCAAACACAGACTGTGTTCAATAAATAATAACTAAAATTTGTTTTTTGAGCAATATTTTCATTCACAATACATAATGTACTACTTACAATTGCGTTTCATAAATAGTTATTAAAAGCTTACGATTGTACTCTTGCAAGTATTTTACGGGTTTCCTACATGTACACCAATATCTTTTAAGAAGTAGTTTTTGTTGTTAGTTTTATCTTTTACAAAAACCACGTGTTGGACAATTACCAGAACACTGAAGAGGATATTACAGTTTTGTTAAACTTGGGACTTGAATCAGAGAAAAATAATTTGATTGCGTACAAATCGAAGTTTTCTTTATAATCGATTAAGGAATGCAATAAAATGGATTAACTGTCAGGAATGCCAAAAACAAGAATTTCAAAGATGATTTCACGTAATCGGTTTTTTAAAAAAGGAAAAACTCAAGTTTTCCAGAAGATTGATGGAATTAAGGCCTGAATACTCAAAAAGGAAGAAGAATATTGTACAATTACTGTGAAGAAAAGATTGTTTTACTTTTAAAACTTGTGAAGTATTATCAACGGATTTTCTTTCAATGTGGAAACACTAACGACCGTAAAATGAAAACAATTTGTTTTTAAGTTAAGTTCACACGAACTTTTACTGTGTTCAATAATTTATTTTACTATTCAATATCGTGAACATCTGGTACTAATTCTACCTTTATTAGTAGATTTCAATTGAAACAGCTAAAATTTAAAACCGGAACCTTGAAATCAGTGCCTTCTAAATATCTTTTTGAGGAGCCGTCAAAATTATTGTTTTCTATATGGTTCAAACTATGTACGGGGACTAGGTGGTCGATGTCCGGTAAAGCACCGGTCATTCTGCTGCATCTCTGAACTGCGCACCTTAAGGTTCTTAGTTCTAGCCGCAGTTACTGCCTTTGCTTTTTCCTTACCGTTAACGCTCATCCCTCGTCCTCATTAATGTGACTTAAAATATGGATTTCTGGTTGCAGGTAAAGTAACCGTTTATCTTGGCAAGCGAGATTTTATTGACCATCTAGACGGCTGTGATGCAATAGACGGTGTCGTAGTGGTTGACAATGACTATCTCAAAGGCAGGAAACTCTTTGGCCAGGTAAGATCCACCAATCATCGCGCATTATAGGTAAAAAACTCAGTAAGTTATTTAATGTAACCAAAGTTGCAAGTGGTCTACTCTGTTATTATTATTCAGACATATACTATTATTTATGTACATAGAAACAATGCACGGCTTTCTAGATTATGGAAAAACTCTCGTTTTCTACTACTTAAACTATAACACAAACTTGGCAACTAGAACATAAGCCTAAATTAGTCCTGTGTTAAAATACTGTAAACTGCGAACCAAATTAGCGATCAAAAAATAAAAATAAGATTCACTTGTGATTAGAGAACCACAATTCACAAGGAAATCGAAAAGCTACAGTAGGATTTTTTTTATTATAGACCCCTCCTCATTTTGATCCATTGTTACAAGCAAAAGAAAAATAATGTAATGACACTGTTACCTTAATTGTTTGATCCTGATAATTACATATAGGCCTATACAATTTGTTTAAAACATTATGTAAAACTTTTTTTAAGAATTATGCACAATTTTTTTAAAGAATGTTTTTAAAAAATACAGTTTTTCGTAATCATTTTGCTGTGTTGAACTTTTTGTAATTTTACCAGTTCTAAAGTTTTGGGGAAAACTTCTCTTGCAGTGATTGTTACCCGTATTGTCCTGAATATATCCGAAATTTTCCAGTTTTTATGTACAGAGCTATAATTTTTTTCTGATATAACTACTGCTCATTCCGCTTAAAATAATATTAATCAAATGATATTTAAATGTACGTAAACGCCAAAACAGCATTAGTAAAATGATATAACAGAAGAAAACATTAAACAATTTGTATAAATTATTGTTAAATTATTATTAACTGATAATATAAAAGATACGTGGTAAAGGTACAGTCTGGGCCCAGCAACAGTGGATACGCATCGAGTTTTGGACTTGTACAATGATTGCCGGTCAGACTTATGCAATGTTAAAACAATTAAATATAAACTTCTTTGGATATTCATAAATATCCAAAAAAAGACTGCACTTTGGCACGATTTCGTAAAATATGGTCTACAGTATTTACAATATTTGAATATAATACACTGGCGTTTTCACTTATAACCACTTGTATGCCACTAACACATCAAACATAGAAACATTAAGGTTAACTTTTCAATATTTATGAATCTTTTCAATATATATATATATATATATATATATATATATATATATATATATATATATATATATATATATATCTATATATATGAATCTTCTCTCGTTATGCTTAGCATTAGAACTTTGACAAATATTATCATGCAGGAGAATAGAGTGGGAGTTATATGCACGCTGTCCTAAAAACATCATTGTATCAGCCATTCTTTTGGTCAAACTATGAATCACGAGATGCAATTTGTGTTTTATCGTAAACGTAAGTTTGTCTGTCAAAATAGTGGTTACAAATTTATTTTCATATTGAAAAAGTGTTAGAAAAATACTCAAACTTTTAGACACGGTATTGTTGAAAAATTCAAGATAAGACAGATTTATCTTGATTTTTAATTTTAATGCTACGTGGAAGTGAGAAACAGTCTTATGCGTATTTCGATTAATTCGTTGTTCAAAAAGAGCAGAACTTATTCTTACTTAATTGTCTGGTTATCACTCCACAACAGCGCTCAAAACCTTTCCCTCCAATTTAACAAGTAACCGTAATATTGACAAGAAATATTTCTAGACCAACGTAATTAAAAAGTTTATGATTTTTCTCAACGAAATGATAAAAACTGTGATAAGATGAGCCTTTCAGCCAATGGTTACAGGAAGTAACCAGCAACTACATTTGTCATAGTTAAATCAGAGGCAGCCATCTTGAAACGGAAGTGAATGAAAAAATCTTACGCATACGGGCTTTTGTGTAAAGTACCTTTGTAACAAAATTCAAAACAATAGGTCAATATGTTTGGCTAAAATCGCATAACAAACAAACAAATAAACACAAACCAAATGCTGAAAGGTCGATTTGAAACAGAGTCTTCGCTTCGCTCGGTCAATTAAGTATGGATATAAAATTAAAGGTATTTATAAGTTCGACAAAATAACATTCAATATATATCAAAATTTTAAATTTTAATTCTCAATAAATTTTTTGTTTGTTAAACATTATGTTTACAAGCCCGCACTCAGTCAAATAAGGCTGGGATTGAACACCGACTCTATAACGGACAGCTATAGTTATATCTTTTATTCAAGTCATCGTGGGTATATTGCAGATTAGCACCACATACCGATATGGTCGGGAAGAGGATGAGGTCATGGGCGTCAAGTTCAGCAAGGAGATGGTCCTCAGCAAAGAACAGATCATCCCTTCACCGGAAAAGAAAGAAGAACT
The DNA here is from genome assembly GCA_022606455.1 of Callitettix versicolor. Classification (NCBI taxonomy): domain Eukaryota; kingdom Metazoa; phylum Arthropoda; class Insecta; order Hemiptera; family Cercopidae; genus Callitettix; species Callitettix versicolor. The sequence goes on from CM040185.1 coordinate 66,575,463, forward strand.
CACTCCCATCCAGGAGAAACTGATACGCAAGTTCGGCGCCAACGCTTACCCGTTCACATTCCACTTCCCGGCCAGCTCTCCGTCGTCTGTTACACTCCAGCCCGGCGAGGATGACACCGGCAAACCTCTGGGAGTCGAGTACGCCATCAAGACGTACGTCGGCGATAACGTTGATGACAGGGGCCACAAGAGGTCTTCCGTCGCATTAGCTATTAAGAAGGTAAGTGATGTAATGTTGCAAGAACTGTAAGATCATGGAACACGAAATAAATCTGTGGCGTGTTTGTAACACCCCAAAACGTTTTAACAGTACACTGGGGAAATATCACTGGCATTTCATCACATACTAGCTCCCCCCGTCACGATTTATCCAGCGGTCAAACATTTTTTATATTACCCCAATGTAACCCTCCGGGAGGGTGGAATTTCGGAAAACCCTTTTTTGTTCATTTACAAGTTTCATTATTTAAATGCCTAGGACATCCCTAAACAACATTCTTATTTTGTAACGTGATTCATGCGTTTTTCTTTTGTACATCTCAACCCTTAACTTTGATTTTTTTAAATTCCCTTTCTAACCATCTAAAAATCAAGGAATACTTTTAGCCAAAACTCAATTTCAACGTCGTCAAGGTCCTATAGACTGTATTTTGGTTTTCACAAGTATAAATCCCTTAGAAATACAATTTTTGGAAGCGATCCCAGGTATAAACGTACATGATTTAATAGGGATTTTGTGTTTACACACTAACTTCAACTCTTATTTTTGATTCCTTAAACGATTTCCATGCAGTCATCTAGGACCCAAAGGTTCACATCAAATTTTAACTCTCACGATTAAAAATGTCCCTATTTCAACATTTCTCTATGATATTTTGGGAAACTCTTTCTTTGTGTACATTTAAAGCTTAAGATAATCCTGTGTACCAAATTTCAGTTTTCAATGCCTTTTAGATCTAGAGATACAGAGATGTAACATTTTTAATCCATTTTAAACTTTTAGGGGTAAAATTTTTAAAATCGTTTCTTAGCTAATACCTAGAAACCAAGCCCACCAGTCGATCTGAATTTCAACTTTGTAGGTTTGCAGTTTTGTGATGAGTGTGCTATTGAGTGGTATTTTTGGTTTTGAAATATATAAGAGATTCGCTCGTAGATACAAACAAAAATTTAGGAAAGTATAAATGTTTTAAATACGTTTAAATTTTTTAACTGAGGGTTCAGAATAAAGAGTCAAAAATATATTTCTCAGTTGGTATCGCATCGTTTGGTTCAAAGTGTGTATTTTGAACACTTTTATTCAATATGGCGGAAACAAAGCGCGAGATACAAAACGGTAGGAGATTCTGTAAAAATCCTTGTAATTTTCTCAAAATAAAGGGTATTTATTAATTCAATGTTTTACTTCCTGTTGTGAAGAATCATTATAAAGAAAGTATGGTGATTGTGAAAAAAATCGATGTTGAAACTTCGTTGGATCTATCCGTTTTCAGGTTATGCGTGTCAAACTAGTGGTTTTATTTGGGTATACTGCTTCTCCAGGCAAGGATTCGTCCTTTAATACTACTTAACCTCCGCACTTAGCCCCGCCCCGTTAATTTGTTTGTAAACAAACTGCTCGCTTTTGATTGGTCCCTTCCATACTTTCTCTTAACAGTCGGCTACCCCCGAACAGTACAACGATAAGTTTTGTTAATGGACGTAATCCAAAACACGACATTAAATTTTTAAAAATCTACATAGCTAAGAAAGGCATGTATGGTGTTCTATAGGAAAAAACAATTAGAATCGTAAGCCAACAACCCCGAGCGTGTATCAAGTAAACGACAAACATGAAATTCGATAAGTTTCCGGAGCTCGAAAAAGCTCTTTTCCTGGTTTTTACAAAAAATACACAGGGTTACATCAATTTCTTTAGAGATAATGCGTGAGAGAGCAAAGGTTTTTTTGTAAAAAACAGACGAACAAAAGAAAACTTTAAAGCCAGTGACGGGTGGCTCGATAAATTTAAGAAACTGTTTGGAAAACTGTTATTTCTGGTGAAAAACTATCGTGCGATGTTAATGTTGTTGCTCCGTACTTAAAGAAGTGTAAAGGAACAGTAAATAATTTAGATGCAAGTCCGAATAAAGTCCGGACGAAAGGGGTTTATTTTGAAGGATGTTTTTACAAAAAAACTTTCGTTAATATGTACTGGGCACTGTAATGTAATATTTTAATGTTAATTCACGGTAATTGGAAAGTTTTTCAGTTTATTTTGATGTTTTTTTCAATAACAATTCCATTTTAAAACCAATATTAAAATAAAAGTGTTTGTATTCTAATTACGTTTTCTCAATTTACATACTAATTTACTATCATTTTCTTCCTTTCCAATAATTTGTCCTCTTCGGTGATCCGGCAATAGCGACGTCCGATATACGCCGGATTACCGCGAGTCTACTCTATTCTGTTTAACGTGTATTTCATTGTTACAGTTGCAATTCGCTCCACCGACCCGTGGCCGACGTCTCCCGAGCTCTCTGGTCAGCAAAGGCTTCACCTTCTCCACCGGCAAGTTGAACCTCGAAGTGACCTTAGATCGGGAGATTTACTACCACGGCGAGAAAATCGCCGGCACCGTGTCTATCTCCAACAACTCCCGCAAATCCGTCAAGAACATCAAGGTACAGTAGAAGGCTTGCAGTTAAGCGCATGACATTTTTAGGGACAGGTGAGAAAAGGGTAAGGCGTGAAGTTCATTCATTTCCAAAAAGATTTGTTCTTCTTTACTCTACTGCATGGAATTTCTTTTAGTTTAACATTAAAGTAAGCTATCCACTGGTAATAAAAGCCTTATTTTCGTCATAAGTGAATTTCCATTTAACAAATTAGCTATTGGAACGACCATCATGATAAGACCCGGGACTTGAAATATGCGCTGATCATTAACTTCTGGATCACACTTTTTGAGGGATCATTATATAAAATGTTTGCACTCATGTCCGAGTGATTCAAACTTGGTCCGACTTGATTCAAACTTGGTACAAAAAATCAATTTTAGTAATTGCGTAAACATGTTCTTTAAACACTAAAATTCGTACAAGCTTCAAAATGGCGGCTGTTTCAAATCTTTAAACGTTCATAACGTTTTTGTTTTAAATGTTTTTGAAAATTTGATTTCCCCATAGTAATCAGCGATAAAAACCTGATTAACATTTCGAATTTTCAAAATACGATGAAAATAAGGAAACGTTTTAACGGCGGTCAGGTTTCATTTTCGTATTTTCAATGTACAGTAATTTGAAAGTTTAACCTCACAGGGGGTGCAGACTAACTGCACCTATTGAGAGGATTTAGACGTCCCTCGAGGTACCCGAGTCTAACACACACTTACACTTGCAACACTACACTTATGACTTTAACACTTACATTTAGAGAGGCGATAATAGCCTCAATGTACATTTTCCTTAAGAAAAAAATGAAAGTTTAAAATTATAATATATGCAGATTTTAATGCTAATTATGATGACGAAATCTTAATGTTAAACAGGGTAATACAAAAGATATTTTTGTAAATTCGCTTTTATCACGTCAGTGAGACAGTTACGTGCCGCGATCATTTATAGACGATTTCGGCTAGAGAAAGGTCGCGCGGTAATTAGCAAACATTTTCATCAATTATTGTGGTCCTGTAGATTTGAAATTTTATGTTCATCGAAGTACAAAAAAAGTGATTTTTACCTGGATGTGTATACTATATTATTTAACAACATGAAACATTTCGATTAAGTTTGCCAATATATCGGGAACTGATGATCAAAAACTAAAGTTTCTCAAAATCAGAATTATATGACTCATATTAATCCTCGAGAAAGACACGTATAAATAAAATTTTGCAACCAATTTGTATTGTTTGTTTTGATGGACAAGTTTTGATGACATAGCCTCAAGTTCTTATACATTGTTACGTGTTCAATACACCCAACTAATAAAATGCTATAAATATGTTTCATATAATATACAAAACTATTAAACTGATTTCTAATTTTATTTAATTATAGAATTATACGTTTCACAACATATTTTTTTACAAATGTAAACATTGACTTTGTGTTCATCGCTTGTGCGATGAAGAATTAATGTTAACGGTGCGTTGACATTTTAATGGAATGTCTCGGTTATTTAATATAAAAAATGTAATCATTAATAAATTAATTGACAAACATATTAAAAATATTAATTTATACAATTGAATGTAAGTAAAGTTATTAGAAAATCTATTACGAGGAATTGTTTAAAATTAATCCAAATAGACATTTTGAGTGGAGAAAACAGTCGTTGAAAAATAACAAATTACCTCTCAAAATAGTTGGAAGCCAACGACAAGAAAAAACGGAAAATCTATTAAAATTAACTCTAGAATTAAATTAAACTTTCATTACATGAATGATTGATAAAAAAAGTCATTATGATTGTAATATGACCTATTTTTTTTCGTGTAGTAGTCTTTTTTTACTTACCTCGTAAAAGCTACCGCGGTTTGGAAACCTCACTGTTCCATCTTCAGACCGTAATACAAAATGTCGAATCCCTCTGTCAAGGTCGTCACAGAATTAACAAAACATTGAAAACACACGTCACAAACACTAAACACAGTTACGCGATTTTTATTAAAATACATACTATAACATTTGGTTTGGCCAAACACTACGTGCGATTGAATGTCATTACAGTCCAAACACTGTTATTTAATTGTGTTTTCAATGTTTTGTTAATTTCGTGACGACCTCGACAAAGGGTTTTGACCTTTTGTATTACGACCTGAAGATGAAACAGTGATGTTTCGAAACCGCGGTAGCGTTTACGAGGTGAGTAAAATATATCACCAGACAGAAGAAAATAATTATTATTTAAATATGTGATTCTATATATTGCAATAATGAAAACAAAAGTCAGTATAACAAGATTTAAATACAAAAATTAGGGTTTAAAGTAATTAAGGAAGAAACGAAAACAAATTTTCAAAGCTGTCAGGGTTTTTCTTTCATTATGTAGTCTCAAATATTAAATTTCAAATTCAATGAAATAACTTATGTTACAAACGCTCATAGCTCACTGGTTCGAAAATTTAATGAACTTATTCTCAAGAACTACATACTTTTTTTCTCCTCGCCGATTTTCGGTTATAGTTAATCGTGGTGTAGTAGAATAAGAATTCAATCCTGAGAGGTCCAAACAATAATGACCTTGTTATTCGTCTTTAAACAATCTAAGTAAGGAAAATCTTCTATCGTTCACAGTAAGCTTAAGGTTCATTCCTTCTACGATCACAGTTCTTAATTAAGCTGTAAGTTCTATATCCACTGTAAGATAGATCAATCATCACATTAAACGAGATATCTCGGGCTACTCCTACAACCTACATGTTTTTCATTCTCTTTATACTTCCGTTCTTTCCTGCGTCCAGACGCTGCTGATGTGTCCTTATTGTTTCGTCTCTCTGTAATATTTTAACATCTTTTTTCAAGGTGTACGTGGTACAGCACTGCGAAGTGACCATGGTCAACGCCCAATTCTCTCGCCATGTCGCCAGCCTGGAGACCCGAGAAGGATGCCCTATTACTCCCGGAGCGTCCTTCATGAAAGTCTTCTACCTTGTTCCGTTAGCTTCCAGCAACAAGGACCGTCGCGGAATAGCTCTTGATGGTCACCTGAAGGTAAACACTTCTAAAGCGTCTCTATACACGAAAGCAGTCGGTCTTGTCTTAATGGAATATTAGCTTGAGCTGTTGTAAAGATGAGGGTGCAGCATGACCGAGGTGTTTAAGAACCGGGACAGTCTGCTGTACATTTGAATTTGTGAAACGTTTTTTTTATTTTTTGTAAAAATAACATGAAGGCTATCATCACCAGTCCAAAAGATATCTATTACACAGAGAAGAAACTAAACTTAAACTCTAAAAATCTAGAAAACATTGTTAAAATATACATTGAACAAAATAAAAAATTAACATGAATAAATACATGAAAAAACAAAAAAAAATGTAGCAGTCAGTGGACTAGCCGACAGAAGTTTTGCTAACACTAATTGTTATAGAAAGTAACGTATATGCTCATTACATTGTAGAATTATTGATATATAAATGTAATTCATTTTTAGTACCTAGTTATGAATTTATAGACATTAATAGTCTATTGGATATTATTGTGACTCGACTATAGATTTTTCATTTTAAAACCTGTGAGAGAAAGCCAAAATAACAAAATATTTTTTTTTTAATTTAAATCAATTAAATTAAAAAAATTAAATTAAATTGTTTTTAAATTAAAATCAATAACATTCGTATAGTTTTAATATCTATCGGCACTCGTAACCCCTAAAAATGATTACTAAAGTAAAGTTAAATTGTCATATGCAAAATCTTTCTCTTATAGTATCATGATCTCTACATCAAAAAATTAACATGTTTGTTTTATATATGTTTTTTATAAACATCATTCACCGTATACACCTCGAGCGTGACGCAAAACCAATGCGTTTTACTCATTGCTATAACGCGCCTAAACAAGCAAAGCTCCAAAAATATAACAACAAAGTGGAACAAAAACAAACGTTTATCAAAAACTAATTAACAAAATTTAATATATAAAATCAATTTGATAAAAAAAAATTATAACGCTGCACAACAATACCACAGCTAAAGTAGTTTAAACATATTTAGACGACGTAAGAAATTTAAAACTCGGTCAATCAAATATCGACGAATCATTCTTTTAAATAGCCTGCATAGAGGAACCTATATTTTTAAAACCATCACAGTCAAGAAAAAAGTGTTGGACTGTTAGTCGTAGGCTCGAGACTGTGATTACTGCATTAAATTTATCCTTGTCAACGCTGATCCCTCGTCTTCACTCACATAATGTATGGACATTTAAGATAAGAACAAAAAAACTGTTCACTTCTACACGTTTTGAGTGACTGTTTAAAACTGTAAATAAAATAGTGTAAAACTTTACTATTTTTTACATGAAAACTAAATATAAATTATTGGTTTATGTTAACATAGTTTCTAAAATACCAAATATCTGCTGTCATTTTTTGTATGAAACAAAGAAAAAAATATCTTTGGACTGAGAATTTTGTACGTTAATTTGTGTCAAAAAGATTTAACCTGTACAAAATATTAATTTTGTTTTCTCTCGTTTCAATATTTTAAAGTCGATTATCTGGAAAAAGTGTTTTAACAAAATATTTACAACAAACAAGTTATCTCATTTTTTTCAATACAGAACTTTTTACTTTTCAGGACGAAGACGTGAACTTGGCTTCTTCAACTTTGGTAGCTGACGGAAAGTGCCCCTCGGAGGCCATGGGTATTGTGATCTCCTACTCTCTGCGGGTGAAACTGAACTGCGGAACTCTCGGAGGGGAGTTGGTCACCGACGTGCCCTTCAAACTGATGCATCCTGCTCCAGGTAATCATTTGGTTATTGTTTCGTCAAAGAAAACATTAAACATACCCTACACTTATTAAAAAAAAATTGTTTACGATGGTTACGTACCAAAAAATATGAACAATAAATACTCGTATACGACACACGCTAAATGGAAATTTTTATTAGAGAATTTCCATAAGAAAATGAGCTATTTGAACACCATCATGGTAACATCCAGTTCCGAAACCTTGCAACAAACGCCTATCCTGACCATTAGATTATTTTAACATGTTTTAGGGTTAATTGTGATGGATTTTAGGTGATGCGAGTGAACAAATTTATATTGATACTTGCTGTACCCTTCCACGCTTCGCTGTGGTACATTGTGGTTGCATAAATACTTTATATTGATTTTGGGCCTGGGCAAGTATTATAATGGCGTGTGGTTGAAAGTACTAACCAGAAATTTTTGCAGGAGTATAATCAACGATTTCCCAAAGATTCATGGCTATCTGATCAATAGTACAGTAATACATAAAGTAAATACTTTGGGCCTGGGCAAGTATTGTAATGGCGTGTCGTTGAAACTACTATACCGAAAACATTTGCGGGAGTGTACTCAACAACATGTCAAAATTTGAGCTCAATCGGTGCAGAACTTTTCGAGTTTTTGAAACGTACACAATCACACATTACACGCGCGCACACACACACACACACACACACACACACACACACACACACACACACACACACACATATATATATATATATATATATATATATATATATATATATATATATATATATATAAGAGAGAGAGATAATAGTATATTATGCGTGTGGCAAGCCTCACACGCAAAATTATAAATTAATTATAATTAAAATGTCCTGTGTTCACTTGCGCGAGTGAGGTGCACGTCATAACTACTATACTACGGAAACTACTAAGACGTTTGACCGATGTAAATATATAAAATTAATCATTAATTTAATTTTGATAGTTATAATAAAAGATCAGTTGTTTTATATCAATTTGTAACGACCAGCAGATTTCATTTAACAGCTGACAGGTTAGGTGACCTCACACGTGCAAGGTCCCGATTCCGGGCGGAAACACAAATTTCATATGAGACTTGTGACGCGCAAAATATGCTATTATATATCAATATACATGTTCTTCGCATCACGTGCTGCGCAAATTCTAACATCACAAACAGCCCTTAAACATGATGCATGTTAAAACTAAAAGAATACCTGTTTGTACAGGCACTCAAGAAAAGGAAAAGGCGAACGCCATGAAGAAGTCGAAGAGTATCGAACGATCTCGTTACGAGAACTCGCATTACGCCGACGACGATGAAGACAACATCGTGTTCGAAGATTTCGCTCGTCTCAGACTGAACGAGCCAGACGAATAGAAGAACTATCTTCACTCCGATACACACACTATTCAATAAGAAGCGCTTGGAGTGTTACGTCATATTAGCTGTTGTGATAATATTAATATCGCAGGAAAGTGTATATACACAGAACGCTCACTACTATAGTTTGCACTTCCAGCGTTAGGTTGCGCCACTGTAGCAACACATCGAGCAGTATTGCCGACTCTCAGTCTCTAACAGTGTAGCGGAGAAGGTAGCGTGCACCAATTGGCAACACCGTTACAACAAATCAACACTGCGCTATCTAGTTTTAAATGTGAACTACATAGTTAATACGTCACTAATAAAGATGAGCTTTCTGTATACATATTAACTTTTCTGTAATTGAGCTATTTCGACTAAGTCGTTATTATTAATAGCTGTCTCTGTATTTAATATTTGTTGTGATAAGTGTATTCGTATTACAGCTGGATTATTTTTCTTTAAGCTCGCTTAATACCGTTGCATTTACTTAATTCAGTAAGAAACTTATCGTTTAACATGTACTTGTGTAAATACCTTATAATTTTTCTCAGGAATTTACGTTAAAATTTAATTTCGACTAAAAAAAGGTGCTTTAATAGTTAGAAAAATAATTTATATTATATTCATTAATCGTATTTCTTTAATTTTTGTATCACTACTTGAACACGTTCATTCTACAATTGTAATATTCGATGAACTTTGCTCACATAATATCAAAAGCTTATAATTAAAAATGTAATAAAGTTTAATGAGTAATTTGCCCTTTTACTCCGTCCATAGATTATAGAATTAAAAAAAAAGAAGTTTTCAAAGTATATGCCTACACATTATTTGATGTACCAATATAATGAATTACAATGTGCCAATATTAAAAATTAGTTTGTAGCTATAAAAAACGGTTTTTTTATATAAACACACGTAGTAAACCTAGCTTGTGTAAAAACATATCGTTGCGTATTGCTTGTTTTGTGTTACCACTTACGTTACCAGAATTCACATATCACTTGTATATAAATAGAATTTTATGCAAACAATTTCATAGGAAATCAAGGTGTTAAAACGCAATACTGAAATACGTTTTAGTCTCTTGTTAAGAAATATAATGTAATTTGATCTGTGTTATTTTACGTGTGATTTAGTGTTGTAAAATATATTTGACGTGTTTTAACCCGGCTCTGTAATACAATATTGAATAAAACGTGTGTGTATGAACAAAATGTTGTCGTTATTGAAACATTTTACAATAAGATCCTGACATCGTGACTCTGTGCTTCTGGCGGGGTTCGTTAACAATTATAAGCTCGTCTTTTTCGTGTACAAACCCTCTAGTGTTCCCAGTTTTAAACTAAATTCCAGATAAAATTTGATTTTTATGATAGTTTGGAAAAGTTCGTTATTTAACGACTAAAATAATTATTTTTAAAGTGAAAATTTTTACGGTCGCGGTTGACAAAACATGGGTATAAATATTTGCTTTTGCGTCACGTTTGATTGCGTAACGCATATATATAATTCTTCTATATATGAACACCTGAAGTGTCTACTTCTAAACAGCTGATTTCGCAAAACAGCTGTTGCTTCTATATCATTCAAGTTATGTTTATTGTTCTTGTTAATTTTTAAAATGTGTATTTTCTAAATTTATTTAGTTAAAATTATTTAACGAATAAGTATTATACCCCCAAGTCTTATAGTACCCAAGTTTTGTCGGTACTACCCCAAGTGTCACAAGTATTTTTCTAACGTAAGATTTTAGGACAGTTAGGTTTTATTTTCTTATTGAAAATTGCCATTATAGTAAGACCCTAATTTGCTACCCTGAAATGAGCACTGATAATGAGCTATGAAATATTTTTTGATAGGTAGTTAATAAATTAATTATATGTATATATATATATATATATATATATATATATATATATATATATATATATATACATACATATATAATTAATTTATTAACTACCTATCAAAAAAAAAAATATATATATATATATACACACACATACATATATATATTGTCACATATATATCATATATATATATATATATATATATATATATATATATATATATATATACACGATTATTTGAATAACCTAGAAGTATTTTAAAAGACACCATCATGTCATACTAATTACTCCAATTATAGACGATTTCTTTTAAAAAATCAAGAATAAAGTTGCCCACAGAAGTCTTTAAAACTCGCCATTTTGCGTCGATGTTTGAAAAAGTTTCCAGTGGAGAACCCCCGGTAATGCTAACTCCCCCCCCCCATTTGACCATCCTACAAATACATTGATTGAAACGGCACAAAAATCGATTTCGGTAGCTTGGACAAATCCATTAATCAACAATATTCCTTTTAACAGTTTCAAAATGTCAGCAATTTCAAGTTTTTTAAGAAAATTGTAAATTTGTTATCTTCGAAATTTTTGAAAATCTGATTTCATTATTGTAATCAGCGTTAAAAACTGGATAAATTAACGTCTTGAATTTAAAAATCGGTTGGAATTAAATGTGCTTAGTTTTATATTCCTTACCAATATATATATATATATATATATATATATATATATCAGATCGGTACGTATTTCACGGTCTCGGGTTTGGGTCTTACCATGTTTGAGGCTCCAATAGCTTCTTTTTAACTGAATTTCGCTAAAAACTGTCAATTTTCGACTTTTTGTTTTTGAGCGCTAAAGAAAAACACAGACGTTCGAGTTAAAATTCGTCCTCTAAGAGGGTTGCGCTGCGGGTATTTAAAAATCTGGTTCCTTAACGATCCCATTTCAAAAGTTGCAAGTTCATGGGAAAGCGCACTGGGTCACAGGTCCAGTCTGGCCATCGTTGATTACTTGATCCACTTCCTGTTTAAAAAAAAACCGGAACACACACTGACCGGAACAAGTTAGGGTGGAACAAACAGGAAATAATTTCTATTTTCAAACATTAACGATTTTCGTCACCTTTAACCCCCCTGGGGATAGGTGCACCGTGTATATACAGGGCTGTACGGGTTTCAGGTTCAGGAAATAAATGGAAGGATTACGTACCGTTAGCTAATTAAAAATACTACTCAGATCATTGTAAGTATATACAGGGTGGGACAAAGTAAGGTAACGATATACTGATACATAACTCAGTGTGTATTGACTATATGCGAAGATCAATGCGTCGTGATATACAAGTACATAAAAGAAATACCTTTGCCACAAAATGGAATCGAGCTAATTTAATGCGAAAAGAATAAATATCGTACTAGACAAATTACTTAAAACCTATATACATTACAGCATTGAATATAAACGTACTCATAACCCTTATAGAAACTTTGTGAGAGCTCGTTGCTGGTGGCATCTTGTGGCAGAGTGTTCAACTACAATTAAATGTATAATAGTACTTTCTATTTTCTCAAACGTCTCCTTGTAGCTTACAGAGTTCGTAGCGGCAGATAATGCAACTACTTGACCTTTAGCTACTAATATCGATCACGCTTTTTTATAATGGTGGTTGTACTTCTAGTACATTTATATTTAATGGTTTCGGTTAACCACACCTATCATCTTTAAAAAGAAACCAAAAAAGTAAGCTGCAGAATAGATTTTATTTTTCGGCAGTTGAGTTTACTTTTTGTTTTAAGTAGGTTGTGGATTGAAAGTAGAACAATATACTTATGGTTATTAGAGAATTTTCACTGGAAAATGAGATACTGGAGTGACTATTATGGTAAGACCCGAACCCGGGACTTACAAATAAGCGTCGATAGTGGAATCTATTTTTTAAATAAATATTTTTTATGTTTGTGTTATCACTTTACGGTCAGGTTTCTGAACATTCTAAACGCTAACGTGCGCAGTTTTTTGTGATAACGCTGATGTGATGGTGAAATCGGGGGTTTCAAAAAAAGTATGACAAAAAAGTTAAGATTTGAATTTTTTGTGCTTAACTTTATGCCAGTTAGACTGATGAGGACGAGACATCAGCGTTAACGGTAAGAGAAAAGCAACGAGAATAACTGCTGCTAGAACTAAGAACCTTAAGGTGCGCAGTTCAGAGACGCAGCAGACTGAGCGGTGCTTTTGTCACATCGGCACCGACTCCCCATGGCTACTATTTTGAAACTGTTGACAGAATTTAGCTGGTTAACGAAATTGTCCAAGCTATTAGCAAAACCGATTTTTTTTGCCAAGTTTGAATCAAATCGAACAAAAATTGCAAACGTGAGCGTGCTAACGCGCATGAACCTCGCGCACAAATGTTTAATCATTTATAATTTTAGAAATTTTAAAAATTTATGGAGTTATTTTATTATATAAAATTTTGTAAATCTTTATAATTTTATAAAAAAATTACGTTGGAAATAAGAAAATGAACGTTGACCACCGTCAAATTTTATTTACGGATTTTTAAAAACTGAATGATTAATGCAGATTTAACACTGATTACGGTGAAATCAAATTTTCAAAAACGTTTAACAGAAAAAATTTTAAAGATTTGAAATAACCGTCATTTTGAAACTTTAAAACCAATTTTTCGGTTGAATGAGTTAGTTGACGATACTGTGATATTGATTTTTGTGCTACGTTTGAATCAAATTGGACCAAAATTGAGAACGTGAGTGTGCTATATCTTAATTTATCGGCTACTCAAAACGTGATCTAGAGGTCAGGATCGGTGCCCCATTCACAGGTCCTGGTCTGGGTCTTGCCGCCTTGTCTAGAAAGTAGTTCATTTTTATTATGGAAATGTCTTTAGGCCGGGGAAATTTTCGTAGCGATTTTCCTTAAGGACCGTTAAATGTACATATAGCACGCTCACGTTCGCAATTTTGGTCCGATTTGGCTCAAACTTTGCACAAAAATCGATTGTAGTAATAGCTCGAACAAGTTTGTTAACCAGAGAAATTCGTTCGAAAGTCTCAAAATGGCGGTCATTTCAAAAGCTATTAAAATTTCTCCACCGTAAAAACATTACGTAGGTACATTTGGTTTTTATAAATTAACGTATGTATTTCGTATAATTTCAGAAAATGAAAGTTCTCGTTATAACCAAGTCTAAGGTGCATTTTTACTTCGTTAAACTCAAGTTAATTTACCATTATCGAAAGGTAAAATTAAACAATTCCGGGTATTTTGCTCTTTATTACCGAGTTCTAGTTACGACCAAGTTCCACTTTATAGTGATTGAGGATATTCGATCTTGAAATGTTAACCTATTTGTTTTCAGATTCCCTGAATTCAACAAAATGAGTGCCAATGTTTGTCTCTCTGTCTATCTGTCTGTGTACATTGCTGAAGACTTATTTCGAAACCAGTTTTTATTTTCAAGAATGTTTTCAAAAAACTTTTCTATTTGGTAAAAAAGGAAGTGTGTTTGGGGTGCGTGCGTAAGGTCCACACATAAGACGGAACAACTCCTGGAAGACGGATTTAAAAAAAAAATTGAATTACATTTAATTTAAATTACATATTTAACTGAAAGTTACGTCTGACGTTATCTAGCGTCTATTTAACAACTATTTTAATTTAGAAATAAAAAGAGAACCATTGTAATTCATTGTCACAGATGTGTATTGTTTTTCTACGGGCAACGCAGTGCGGCTAATGCTAACTAGTTATTACTAACTAAGCACTCAAAACAAAACGTAAAAATAGAAAAAAAACATTCGGCTCACAACTGAAATTTTGGCATTTATAAAGACACAAAACGAAAAGAATCAAACGGCGGTCAAGGTTCGTTTTCATATTACATAAAAGTATTACTTGAAAGTTTATTGCATACCCTTATTAATGCTTGTTTAACTCTTTTGTAAACTCATTTCACCGTTGTAATTGTGTATAAATTAGCATTTTAAATTTTCAAATTAATATTAAATTCGAGTAAAAATTGAAAAAATATTGTTGGCCAATCGCTACTATTTCATCAATTATAACTAAAATTATAACATATTTATTTATAAACAGCAATGTCCTTACTACCTGACTGATCAACGCACAGCCTAAAGCTAGAGTACCACTTTGTAGGGGTGCACTAATAAACGATTTTATTATAGCCAACCCCTATAGGGATTAAAATATAGTACAACAGTTTTTATTAATTAGGATAGGCCCTATTCTTCATGTCAGTGGTCTATCTACTCACCTCGTAAAGGCTACCGCGGTTTCGAAACTCTATTGTTCCATCTTCAGGCAGTGATACAAAATGTAAAATCTCTTTGTCGGAGTCGTCAAAAAGTTAAACAAAACATTAAAAACATACGTCACAAATACTGAACGTATTTGTTACATACTGAATATTTTACATGATTAAAATACACACGATAAAATTTGGTTTGGCCATACGATACGTGCGACTCTTATATCGTTACATTCCGGACTCACATTTTTTTTTATTAGAAAAATCTTTTTTTTTAGTCAGATCTTCATGAAAATTAACATATCTAAAACACAAGTAATGAAATATATTTTTCATCATTTCCCAAAATTCATCTCCTAAAGGAAAGGGATTAAAAGGGGATAAAAATGTAAAAAGGGTGTATAAAATTTTCTTTTAAAATTATTCATTTGATTATATATATATATATATATATATATATATATATATATATATATATTCTAGTTGTATATACTCTAAAACACAAATAATTAATCACGTATTTCAACATTTTTCCGAATATAAAAAAAGGAAAAAGAAATATAAATGTTTGCATTGGAGAAAAATATTTTAACGGATTTTCTTAAAACTAAACGTAAATATTCTAAAACACATATTCGTAATTATTGAAAGACGTATTTCAGCATTTTTCCTAATTCATCCCCTAAAATAATAAGAATGTAAAAAGGAGATGTATTCTAAAACACAAATCACGGAACACCTATTTCAGCATTTTCCATAAATAAGTCATCCCCTAAAGTGGTAAAATGGGTACAAATGTTCGCATTTCGGAAAATCGTATACTGATTTTTTTTTAAACTAAACATAATATTATATAATTTTAAGTAACATAATTTCAATACTCCACACAAAGAAATGAATTTCAACATTTTCCTCAATTCATCCCTAAAGGGGTAAAAAATAGGTACAATAGTTTGTAGTAGAAAAAAATATTTTTTTTTTGAAAGTTAAATATTCAAAAACACAGAAATGAGATACGTGTATCAGAATTTTCCAGAATGCATGCCCTATAGTGACATTTTCCAAAGGGGGTTTGTAAAATTTATTACTGGGAAAAACATATTTTAATTTGGCTTATGGATAAAATTACCATAAAATAAAAAAAATAAATGTACACGTGAGTATTTTCTAAAATTCATTAACTTACAGGGTAAATATTGTTTCACAATGGGAAAATATATTTGAACACGTTTTATGGAAACTTAATAAAAACACTAAAACATAAATAGTGAAGCATATATTTTAGCATTTTCCATACTTTATTTTCTAAAGGGGTGAAAAAGAGGTACACATATTTTCATTTTCAAACAGATTTTTAAGAAACATAACAAAAAAGCAAAAAAAAATTTTTCAGCACTTTCAAAAATTCATATTCTAAAAGGGTGACAATGGATTGTAGAGTGTAAGATTGGGAAAAAATATGTTTTATTTCAATTTTGTTGTCAATTAAAATACATACTTAAAAAAAAAGAAACACATGTTTCAGCATTTCACAAAGTACTCTCCCTAAAGAGGTGAAAAGGAGGTTAAAAAGTTTGAATTAGATAAATTATTTTTTGACTATATTCCCTTAAAACTTAACAAAAAGAAACACGAAAATACAAATAATTAAACATATGTTCCAGAATTTTTCAGAAGAATTCTCCCCTAAATGTGTGATGAAGAAGATGTATAAAGTTTGCAATTAGAAAAATCTTGTATTAATCATCTGTAATGTAATAGAATAAGTGATTATATATAAAATAATTTCAAAATAGACCAACGTATAGCAGATGAAAACAACTTTCTTCATTTTCAAAAAAAAAAAAAATAATAAATTCAGAATAACCGTTTAAGGCTCATCGCGGTTGCATTGTGAGTTTTTGGACATTGTAATTCGAATGCAACACGTTTGAAGTTGATAAAACATATATTCCGGCTATGGTATTTTTTCATGTTCACTAAAAAATAAATCAAACGTTTGATGAATTAGATGACCATGCTTTTATTAATAAATTTTTTATGTTTATAAATTATTACATTACTGAAACAGTTAAAGTTTCGTGGGCGAAGTTAATTTGTAAACAAAATTAAACACTCAATACCATTGTGTGATTAAGGCTATTGCACAATAACCGTTTAAGGCTCATCGCGGTTGCATTGTGAGTTTTTGGACATTGTAATTCGAATGCAACACGTTTGAAGTTGATAAAACATATATTCCGGCTATGGTATTTTTTCATGTTCACTAAAAAATAAATCAAACGTTTGATGAATTAGATGACCATGCTTTTATTAATAAATTTTTTATGTTTATAAATTATTACATTACTGAAACAGTTAAAGTTTCGTGGGCGAAGTTAATTTGTAAACAAAATTAAACACTCAATACCATTGTGTGATTAAGGCTATTGCACACCTTAAATAAACAATAAAAAACAATAATGACCGATTGTTAGAACAAAACAATAGAACATCACACAATACCTTATGTAAAACAGAAGCGTTCTCGACCTGCGCAGTTGAGACCAGAGACAGTAATGATGACCAAAACTCGCCCCACGGAATCTCAACCCTTCCGGGAGGGTTGCAGAATAGCCAGCTCGGACTTACTAGAAACTGGTTTCTTGAGCCATCAATCAAATCTTTACTTCCGTGTGCTCACCATTGTGACGGACATAACAGGCGATGGGGTATGTTTGTTTGTATACAGAAATTATGAATATCATGGGAACAAGAAGGAAATCCGTTAGGTTCTGTCAGTTGGGTCCGCGAAGGTTGCAACAAAAATGTATGTTTTGAAGCCTTTGACCCCGGTTATTTGTTTTTAAAAATCAGTTCTTCTTATGTACTGGAGTATATTACATCGCGCGACGCAGCTGTCTCGCTTATGCGATTAAAATAAGCAGTCAATAAATTTAATCTTCAATTAAATCATCGTTTTCAGTTCCTAGTAATAATTAAATGATAATCAAAGATTAAACACTTACTAATTTATGTCCCAATAACAGTCAATTAAAAATTTTAATTGTAGATTAATAATAATTATTATTATTATTCAATTTTACAAAATTTACAACTTGCAAAATGTGTTAATAATTCATATGATTTTATTTGAATTTTAAAGTTTTATTCATTATATTATTAGTATTCATGAGTTTTTTCTCCAAATTGGCAAGAAAAACATAACCTACAAAATTAATGTTACACAGCTTATTTGTAATAATTTCACGAATATTAAAAATTATATTAGTAGTTCAGATACAGAATTTAAAGAAATAACTGGGTTAATTAAGTATTAGAACTTTAAACTCATAATAATTTTTCGGATGAAGAATTCAAGATTATGTTTAGGTTCAGTAAAGTAAGCTGGTAAAAATTGAAGCGTAATTTCAAAGTATCTGCCCCACGCTACTGCTAGAAGAGTGAAGCTTTCTCCAAAAATTTATAGCACAATGTAACTATGGAATGAAAAACGTAAACAGTCAACATAACCTAAAAATTACAAAATACGTTGATCCTATCTTTGAAAACAGCCATTTTAATCCAATTAATCTTTCTTTAAAGTTAATGAGAGTTTAACTGGAGATTAGGTAATCTTGGATTAAATATTTTCTAGAAACAGAATGCAAATGTAATGTCATGTCACTCTAGTATTTGCTATTAGACGATTAAATGTTCTAGAAATCGGCTATTAGTGTTTATTCATAATATGTTTTCACCATCGTAATCAGCAGGAAAATCTGATTTTCAGTGTAATACTGATGTACACTGTAATCTACATTGATATATCATTATGATATCAGTGTAAGATATACACTGGTGACATTAGATTAAAAAAAAAACATTTAAGAGGGAAAAAGACATTCACGTTTGGCACGATAATCGAATATCGTAGTAGCTTGGACAAATTCGCTGCAGCATTAAAATTTGTTCAACAGTTTCAAAATGGCGATCGTTTCAAATCTTTAAAAAATAATTATTTTTTGTCTTGAATGTTTTTGAAAAATCCGATTTCATCGTCGTAAGAGGCGTTTAAAACTACATAAATCGGCTTTTCGAATTTTCAAAATCCGTTGAAATTTAAGAAATTTTAATTTAACAGCGTTCAGAGTTCGTTTTCGTCTTATCGTAAATAGATTTTAATGCTGATGATATTGATTTATTATTATTTTTTTTAATTTATAGAGAAAAGCACATTGGGGCTATTATCGCCTCCCTAAATGTAAGTGTAAGTGTAAAGTGTTAAAGTCGTAAGTATAAGTGTGTGTTAGACTCAGGTACCGCGATGGACGTCTAAATCCTCTCAATAGGTGCAGCTAGTCTGCACTCCTGCGGGAGAATGTTGATGATGTTGATTAAATAAGAATTACAAAAAAAGTTAGATAAATAAAGAAAAGTACTTTTGGAACTTCATTTCTACCACATAAGCGAGACAGCTGCGTGCAACGATTATTTTAGTAACACTTATTCACATATTCCGTAGATGTATGGGAAGGTTTATAAGCAGAGCATTTCAATTTTAATATTTTGGTTGCTAAACAAAACTATACTTAAAAATGATGGTCAAGCGTGTTCTTTAGGTCAAGCGTGTACGCAAAGTTTTAGAAACAATCTGTTACAAAGAAGTTCTTTCAAAAATTGATTTTAAACTTTAACCCAAACAGACGTTATGAAAGGAGAAAAGCGTTGGGGAACACCCCGACGGCGGTCAAGGTGTATTTCCGGTTCCTTCCGATTCAAGACAGAACTGCAAATGTATTTTTTCCAATTGCTGCGTTGAGTATACGATCGAAAATTAGATAAAATTTTATGAACCGATTTTGAGCAATTTTCGATTACCTCTGAATCTAATTTGTATAATGATTGTGATTTAATAATTGTGTTTTTGTTTAGGCTATTAACGGCAACTAATATTAGCAAATTTTAATCATTAGAAACAATTTTTCAAAATTTATATTTTTAACAATTTTATGACCAGAAATGGACATCAAATTGTTTTTATGTGTTAAGGAATGGTCTCAAGACATGGGAAATCAGAACTGCATGCCGAATTTCATAATAATCGGTCATTACATTAGACAAAATAACGTGAAAAGATTAAGTTCGTTAATTAAATTTTTAAAACTCTTTTCTCGGTATATTGTTGAACTGTATATTATTTTATTTGAAATTCGTTACACTCTGTGACTTGAGTTATGAATTTCACAATATCTGAAGACATTTTGAGCAAAATCTGAAATAGCAATTTTGAGAAATTCGACCGATGTATCAGTTTTTTTAGCGAGAGGCCTGTTGCGACCGTTGTCCTAAGGAGGGTTCTAAATATTCAAGTCATTTTGACTATCAAAATACAAGTACGTGTGAGAAGTGTTCGATTTCTAGAAATAGAGGTGCCGGAACTGTAACGATCTGGTGGTTCTTTATGGGGGGGGGGGTATTCCAAACGATTGGTCTGAATACAAAAACTTGAAAACTCATTTTATTGCAAATTTTATTTTGCAAAAAAAGTATCAAAATGTGTTGCAGTAAAGTAATAAAAACAATAAAAAAACACAGTTTCTTGGTTGTTTAAGTTGTCTGTCCATCTTAAAACATTGTCCAAAACTTGAACGTGTTTCCATCACACTTCTTGTGTCTTGACGGCTAATGCTGAATGGTGTGTAAACACAAGCCAAGAGTTAACATACTTAGCTGGGTTAATGAGCCGAAGAGGAGGTCCATTGATCTTTACAAACAGGCCAGAAACTGATGCAGTATCCAGTGACTATCTCAATGGTGTGATAATGAGGTTCATTCGTGAGAAACCTTTTTCACATTCACTCGACGATATATTGACGGAATCGATTGAATTCTAACATGGTGAAACTTTCCGGAAACAATCTGGAGTGGAGATACACTCGTAATCCTTTCATTGAGTTCGATCTTGGAGGCAACTCATTTCATTATTCCCAAACGTTTTTTGGACACTTTGTGGCCAGATTTTTCAGCCATTAATCAAGGTTTGTCAACAAGATCAAAGTCTTTTTCGCTGAGCACTCTTGTTTAAATAGACTTTTTAAGTTAGAGGAAGTGAAGGTACTGGTAGTAGAAGAATTAAGGATGGATCAGACTGCCACCCCGTCAGTCGATCAATTTCAAGCTACACTACCAACCGTTACAGTGAAGTAGTCGCAGTTCGCAATACCCAATAGTAACGCACAACAAACTACCTAGCATCACGCCATAAACAATCGTTAAGACTTGCGAATGGTTCTTTTACGTGAAGTAACAAGTAATTGGTCAGGCCCACTCACTAACAACAGAGAATTATGTGATTAAATAACTGTTTTTAATTTTAATAATTTTTCCCCTAAAGAACTCCGTTCCGGCACGTTATGCCTCAAATCGAGCTTTGCTTATGAGTATATAATAACGGCGATGTTAATTGATAAGAACAAGAAACAAGGCGCCTACGCATGTTTCCTTTAAAAAAGATGAGCTTTAAAGAAATCAAAAAGACGGCTTCTTGACCATTTTATTTACTAGACAAAACATGTAGAAGGGTTCGTTGGAATTATAAGTGCTCAATTAGAACGTGCGAAAATTGCACAAAATTTTAGTATCACTTAATACCAAACATTTTCAATTTTTTCAACCCCTTTTTAAAGATCTCTTAATCTTCGCCCGGCCGAACAAGACTCAAACAAAGCCCACTTTGATTAATTATGACTTTTATTGTGAAGAACAAACACGGCTGGCCTTCGGACAAAGGGTGAAGAGCCCTTAATGACCTCAGCTAAATATACAAGGGGTAACCTGACCCCGGTCAAACAGGTTTCAACCTGTGGGAACTTGGTTCTGTCCAGTGTCTAAGGATAATTAATTAGTTAAGGTAGGACATCTGGCTAACGGAACACTCTGTGTATAGGAGCTTATCGTAATCAGTTGTGTCCGGTATAGAGTTTTGATGGGAGCAGAACAGTTGTGGTGTTTTTTTTTTATTTCATTTTTTCACATGTGAAGTGTAAAGAAAATCTAGCAGCAGTGAAAAAAATTAGGTTTTCAGGTTATAGCTAGATTTTTAAAAGTGGTTTTTGCTTGTATGTGTGGGGGTGCGTCTGTATGCGTTTTTGGACTGAATTAAGTTAATCTATTTTGATGATATTTGTCATCTTTTCCATAATTTATGAAAATGTCTAGTTTTTCTACAGTCAATCTCGGAAAATTGTTAAAAATCTAAACTTTTGAAAATCGGCTCAAACGATTTTGTTCAAATTTCGATGAAATATAGTCAATAAATACCCAAACAAAATGTAAACGCCTATATCCACGGAAAATCTGATTTGTGAGCTATCAAAAAAACTGATTCATCAAGCTTCTCAGAAGTGGTATTTATGATTTTACTTAAAACTCAATCAGATATTCAAATTCGTAACTTAAGCCGGTATACCAAAACTGAAATAAAAGGATTTACACTTGATAGTACATCGAAAAAATTTAATTAACTTTTTTTACGTTTTTTATTGTAAGCATATCACAGATATTTATAAAATCCGGCACTCAGTTCTGATTTTCAATATTACGAGAAGACACTTTTCAAAAAAAAACATTTTTTTAATGCCCTTTTTGGTCATAAAACTGTTCAAAAAATCAATTTTTCAAAATCGCTTCCAACTATTTTGATAACAACATGCTGGAATATATCCAATTCCAACTTTCGCAAACATAACTTAAAATCATTTAAAAAACCAAAACCGGAGGCAACCGTAAATTGCTAAAAATCGGCTCAAAATATTTGTTTCTAAATTTTGGTCGTATAATCAAAATAGCAGTTAGGACGATTGCATTTACGGTTCTGGTATAAACCGGAAGTAATTAAAAAAAAATATTTCTTTTAGAAACCAAAAATAAACATCATGTATGTGAAACTTATTATAGCTTATCAGCTGTACAATAAAATCAGCTGATCGTTACAAATTAATATAAAAGGTGATCTTTTACTATTATATATTTATCAAAATTAAATTAACGATTCAAATATTCACATCGGTCAAACTTCTTCGTAGTTCCATTAGTGCAGTGGTTATCACGTGCACCTCACACGCGCAAGGTCCCCGGATCGATCCCGGGAGGAAACACAGGAAATTTTAATTATAATTAATTTAATATGAGACTTACGACACGAAAAATATACTGTTATATCAATATAAATTTGTGCTCTCACATCACGCGAAATCCAATATCACAACCAGCCCTAAAACTTGATACATCGGGGTTGTCCCAACACTTTTCTCCAAAGGTTAGTTAACGTTTAAACCAATTTTATGCCTTCCTGATATATTTTCCTGAAACTTTGCTTACAAATTTAGAAAACAATACAATATTTTTTAAACATTCATTGCTTAATTACATTGAAAGATATGTTCACATGTAGGGTTGCCATAAGTCCCGAATTGATAAATTTAAATGAGGTGTTTTGATTATTCTTAGTTCCATCCTTTTTCCAATATTCTAGAATATTTTTCCCAAATAAAAAGTCTTGCCACATTTCCAAGAAGTGAAACTGGGACAAGATACCGGTGGAGACAAGGAACACCTCACTGCCAAAACAATACCAGCTGTAAACATTTACAAAAAACATGGAGGTTAACACTATATTACCAGCTGATTTTCGTGGAACTCTTTCTGTGGGAGTATTTAGAAACTATGTGGTTACCGTAAAGACAAAAACCAACAAAATATGAGTGGTTTCACAGTGTAACCACTACAACATAATATTGAAAATTTAGGTGGTTACACAATGTAAACCGATGCCCTTCAAAGAGTCAAGTGTCACCTGTACATTAAAAAAGCGTTGGGTTTTTAAAAACACGATTTTATCAAAACTTGTCCGATTTACTACTTGTTATTTCTACTTTTGTTACGAAAACTACAGTTAAATCTAATGAGCTGTGTTCTAACTTTTTTTGTCGTTTTTAAAGCGAATATTCCTTCACGCCCGGTGCAACTTGTATGATGCAGTGAAGTCGAATTCAAAGTAACGTAATGAAAACGTCAAGAACATATGAAACAGCTGATTATCACAGAGATGCTGTCAGTGAGTAACAATAATCTAATACATAAAATCAATGTTTGTTTGTTCATATCTTATGCGCTGCCATACCGTTCATCCTATTGTAAAAAGGTTTTTGGGTAAATATTCAGGAGTTTCCCAGGAATATTATAGGTTATAAGAGAGTTGTAATACCCAACCCGTCACCCTTAAAAATGGTATTTTTCGGAACCCTTGCCATACCGTTCATCCGACTGTGATGGGCTTTTGGCTAAATCTTCAGGAGTTTCCCGGGAAGGTTTTAGGTTATAAGAGACTTGTAATACTCAACATATTCACCCTTAAAAATCACCCTTTGTAGCGAAAAACGTTTTTGAGAAACTTTCCCATACCGTTCATCCAATTGTAATGGGGCTTTTAGCTAAATCTTCAGGAGTTTCCCAGGAAGGTTATACGCTTCAAGATAGTTGTAATACTCAACTCTTTACCCTTAAAAATCGCCCTTTATAATGAAAAACGTGTGTTTTGGAACCTTTGCCATACCGTTCATCCGATTTTAAATACAAAGTTTTCCAAGATCAGTACACGCCTACTTTTAAAATTCAAGGACCAACATATCACCATGTTGGTTCATTTCCGCCTCGGTGGCCTAGTTGATAGCGTACTGGGCTTTCACCCCGAGGACCCGGGTTCGATTCCCGGCCAGGGCTTGGCAGTGTCATACGCTATAAATCATCCCATCGCCTGCAATAGCCTAAGTGTGCACAATAGTCGGACGTTAAACACAAAAAAAAAATCTACCAGTTCCGGACGCAGAACATAAATTCCTACAAATCTACTTTACGGATGACGATTACGCAAAAGTTGATCAACGTTGCGATTCAATTCCAAGTACCAAACGCCACGTAATGTTCTATTTGCAAATATTTTTCCACCTACACAACGCATTGATAAGATTACCCAAAACTTCAATTGACAACTTACAAGCAGACTATTACGCAATTCAAATACGAGCCGACAGAACACCACTCGGACAGCATGCCGGACGGTAGAATGCACCTACCATCAATGAGTTGCGATGAATTTGGCGAAGAACGAGATATGCATGATATTATTTTTCAGCGACAAAATAATACAATTTAACGTGTCGCTAAAACACATTGATCATATGATGCGCTGCAGAATCCCATAATTTGTTGGGAGGGACAAGACTATAACTTAAATAATTATCAACAAGAAAATAAATATCATTATTTTCATTCTATTCTTTTATCATTATTTCTTTATTTTTTCTGCGGCAGCAACGCGCCGGGTACCACCTAGTATTAAATCAGATAATCGTAGAATAAGTTTAAAATGAATAAAGTGAAATATTATATTATTAAAGCTACATTGTAAAATATATAATAACATAACGTTTATAATGCAATGGAAAAATTGTTACGATATATATATATATATATATATATATATATATATATATATATATATGTGTGTGTGTGTGTGTGTGTGTGTAATAGTAATACTGCGTTTGGAGGTAGGCTAATGTTCTAAACAGCTGATGTCGCACAACAGCTGTTGATTCAGTCATATCATTTCAATTAAGGTTATGTTTTTTGTTTTTGTTTATATAAATACAAAACATAACATGTAAGGTGCATTACTACACCTTTTTGTTTAATAAAACAAAAAAAAACATAACCTCAATTGAAATTATATTAAAATTTTATGTTGTAGTAACGTAACTAAAAAATGAAGAATTCGTAAAACAGCTGGTTATCACAGAAATGCCATCAATGTGTTACAATAATATGTATTACAAAATAAAACAACCTGACCATAGATAGACTACTTAGTTCCAATACTGAAAAGAGAGGATGGAATAAATATTAAATAAAATAACGGTAGAATTAAAAATTTAAAATGTTAAAATGAATAAAATAAGCGAAATATTATTTTTAAAGCTACTTACTTACGCAACAAAACAAAAACAGTAAACATAACCTCAATTGAAATGATATTTAAATTTCGTGGTGCAGTGAAATCAAATCTAGAGTACCGTAACGAAAAATTGACAAACGAGGGGACAAGTAGAAGTCATCAACCTCATTTAAGTCGATCACCAAGTAAACAGGGTAATTAAAAAGTATTCACCTCGAAGGCGGGTAGTTTCTACGCATGGTTTAAATTATTTTTATGATGAAATAATTGAATTTTAGAAATTTTCTGTAAAGTTTTCACACCATTTATTTAATACAGGGTATCTGAAAAGAACTCCCTAGTTTCATGTGTAACTTTAACGGTGAAATTAATGAAAAACTACATCAACGAGTATATACAATAAAAGACAATACCGTTAATTTTTTTAACAATTTTTTACTAACAAGTATAAACTTCAATCTGAACTGCGTCGCCGTTATTCTCAAGGTCACGCAGGCCTGCCAACTGCAGGAATCGTATTCTCATATTTACGTGAGCGAAACTTGGATAGTTGATGAATTAAATACCACAAACTAGAATAGTGTATGTCACTTTGTGTATTTTAGGGCACGTTAAAACGAAGGAGTTCTTTTTCAAACACCCTGAATTACTTATTTTGGTCAAATAATTAATTATAAAACAATATTACAGACGTGTTAAGAATCCTTTGTAGAGTTCTAATTTAGCATTCGATTAGCGTATGAGAAAAAACTTGTCAAGATAAACAAAGCTGGATTAAGTTACCCCTGGGGGCGCTCGTGTTTCAGATCTGCAGATTAAGAAGGGAGGAACAGGAATGGGGTGACTTCACATTCCGCATTACAGATGCTATTTTATTGCCTCACTGTACTTAGTAAGAAAGCATTGTGACCGTGAAAAAAAAATCTGTTAAAATTTTGATAAATACACCCGTTTTAGAAAATTTCTATTGGAAAAATGAGCTATTTGAGCAACTCTCATGGGAAGTCCAAGACAAAGGACCTTGAAAATTTCGCCTGACCTGATTTTTTCGTTAGTATTGTGTGTGCGCGTGTGTGTGTTAGCATGCTGACGTTCGTAATTTTGGTCCGGTTTGATTCAATCTTGCGAGAAAAAATAGATTATAGTAATAGCTTTAACGAGATCGTTAACCAGCGAATTTGTTCAGTAGTTTCAAAATGGCGGATTGTTCAAATGTTTAAAAATTAATGACATTTTCGTCTTCATTTTTTTAAATGTGATCTTAAGAAAATAAATATTTCTTTCCTCAAAATTAATATAAAATTAAGGTTTACAAATATTTGAATTCAAACTTCAGTTCGAGGCTGGAGTTTCTCTTTTAAGTCCTGATCTCTTCTTCTTAGCCTATTAGTTTAAATTGTCATACGATAGCAAAGAATTATATACATATATTTTAATATTGAATTAATAATTTAAATATCCCTCGAAATATGTTCAAAACACCATGATCGGCACTAGTTTTAAAGTCCCTAGTCTGGGTCTTACTATGATGGCCGCTCCAAATGGAAACTCACTAACAACAGCTGCCGGTGTCCCACAAAGTACGTTCCTAATATTCCACTACACCGCCCGTTCTATTCACTTAAATTTCTATAATTTTTATTTCCAACCCCTTCTGTCCGAGTTCACCCCTTCCTGTTGTGATTTATTATCCGGGCACAAACATTGAGGCTACGCGAGTTAAACGTGGCACCATAAACAGGTTTCCGACTGACCGTCTACCCTTCCTTAAGGGTGCAAAAAAATGTAAATTATATAGCAACATAAACACAGTGCGATACAAAATGCTTCGTTAAGGGGGGCGCATTGTTCGGCGTCTTTGGAAAAATTCTCTTAAAAATCGCGATAAAAGGTTCCGCGTTGGACAAAAGGGCTGTTGGTTCATTGCGCGTAATGCGAAGGGGACGGGGGGACGCTATCTGGGGATTATCTACCGCAGCACAATGGAGACACCGTAATTGTGTGAAACCCTAGAAAGGAAAGGGTGGTCCGAGAGGCCAATTTTCGTTTTGTACCGTTCTTTAAAAGTTGTATTCTAATACACACACACACACACACACACACACACACACACACACACACACACACACACACACACACACACACACACACACACACACACACACACACACACACACACACACACACACACACACACACACACACACACACACACACACACACACACACACACACACACACACACACACACACACACACACACACACACACACACACACACAATGTTTTATTTTATTTTTCTAACCAAACAAAACACTGTACTGTAATCATGAAAAATCGCTTTTGAAATGTTTACGATACACTAATTTTTTGGTCAAACAACTTTTGAAAACCCGGATTTTCAATAAAAATACGAATTCAAAAATACGATTAATTGTATCCGAAAAACAATCCGATTGGTAAACATTTATTTAATTCAACAAAGATTGCTCACAATGTTTGGGCATATATGAAAAAATTATCGCGGCACGCAGCTGTCTCGCTGATGTGAATTTCCAAAATAATTTTTTCTTCATCTCACCATTTGCTTTGATATTATGATTTCATCATCGTAATCAGCAATAAAATCTGCATATACAAGCATTTACACTGAGCATACGAAAATGAACCCTGACCGTTGTCAAATTTAATTTTGTACAACAGAATTTGGCAATTCAGAATGCTGATTTATGCAGTTTTTCACGCTACTGTTTGAAGGTGTAATAATTTTTTAAAAAACATTTAAGAAAAAACTTATGAATTTCTAAAGAATTAAAATTGCCACCATTTTGAAACTATTGAACAAATTTTGCTAGTTAGCGAACTATTGTCCTAGCTATTATCAGAATCGATTTTTGTGTCACGTTTGAATCGAACCGGAATAAAATTGCAAACTGAGTGTGCTAAAATACACGCACGCTCGCGCGCGCACATACACACACATATATACATTTAAGGACTCATGGGTCGATGTAACTAAAGCAGCGGTCAATCTGGTGCGTCTCTAAACTGCACCACTCATGGTGTTAGTTCGAGCCGAAGTTACTATCGTTGTTTTACCCTTACCGTTAACTCTGAGCAGTAAACGGTTAAAGTTCTTCTTTATGATCTTTTTGATTACGCACAGTAATTATTTCTATTTTTTAATTTCAACAAATTTTAATTACTTAATTAACCTTTTCTAACTCAATAGGGGTAGTTTTAACAGACAAATAATTCTTTTATTTTTCCCTTATTACAGGTTTATTGTAAAAAAGGTAAAACGAAATATGAAATTATCTCAAAATAAATACTTAATTTTTGGGTATCGAAAATGAAGAAATATAACTTTTTGAAGATTTTAGTGATCTTCACATCAGGTTGTTTTGATATGGTTATATATATTTGTGTGCGTGTGTATGTGTGTGTGTGTGTGTGTGTGTGTGTGTGTGTGTGTGTGTGTGTGTGTGTGTGTGTGTGTGTGTGTGTGTGTGTGTGTGTGTGTGTGTGTGTGTGTGTGTGTGTGTGTGTGTGTGTGTGTGTGTGTTTGTTTGTTTGTTTGTTCGTTTAAAATCTTAAATCTCCGAAAATTTGACACAGCGTTGTATTTCGAATAAGTGCATGTTTTTATATACCTACTATTATACAGATGTCACACCTAAGACAGATAAAAATATCTGGACTTCGAAATATAAATGGAACTTCGAGATACGTTTTTGGAAAAATTATAAATTGCCCATAGATAAAGGCATATTCTTAAGCGAAATGTCCCACTATACACAGACACAAATACTTCTATGTATTCAACACATTTTAAACTCCAAAATCTCAATAGATTTTTTCACGATTACCAGACTTACTGTTTGGTCGCTGCGCTGCATAACCATTCAGGATTATAACGTTCAGGACGCAGGACGCTTCAGTTAAGGGTTGAACTCACCCCTAATTACGAGAGTCCGGCGAGCTCGTAAATTGAACAGACCTTTTCAAAGGAACTTCCGTTTTGATTCACATCGTAAATTTGATTAGCAAAGGTTAGGCAGAGACGCGGTTGGTACGTTGGTTTCGTAAGCTTGAGAATTGAACAACAGGGTGTTCTCAAGTAAAGCTTGAGAATTAAATATACAGGGTGGTTAGAAATCGTGCGGCATTGCTACGGTAACTGGTTCCAAAATATGGTAAAAGTTGGGTTAATCAGATTTGGCAAAAATTGTGGTTATACATGAAGATTTGCTCCAATCAGCGAAACAATTTCGAAAAGAAAGAAATTTACTGTTCGAATTTACAGAAAATATGAAAATTACAATATAGCTCCTTATTCTGTAAATACTCTTTTTTGAAAATATGATATCGCTGTCATAATGAAAATTATTATCTGGACAATGAAAATACGTTAAGGGTTCGGTACTCGATGTGGTTACTACACCGGTGAGCCTGCTTCGCCTCTGAACTGCGCACATCAAGGTCATAGGTTCGAGACTCAATTTATTGTCGTTAGCTTTATCATTTCCGTTAACGATGATTAGATTCGATAATTAAAAAGTATAAAAATAATTAATTTGTTGCCTTACAGATTTTTAATAATTGGATTTAACCATCTTAATTAGCGTTTAAATCTGAATAAATTATCTTTTTAAATTCAATTGAAAATTAGAAAATTCTTCTGACGACTACCAGGGTTCATTTTCATATTTTCAATGCATTTTAAAAACGTTATGTACACACATTTTAACGCTGATTACGAAATCCGTTTTTCAAAAAAAAAAGTGTACGATGAAAAAATTTGTGAATTTGCTACTATTTGAAGATTTACTTCCATCACGCCAGCGATTATTTCTAAATAGGAAGATGCAGCTTCCTTTAAAAGAAAGGAATGGAGAGTCAGTGTTCCAGTAGGTGAACTGAAAAGTAAGGAACCATGACTTCTCGACCACTTCCTCAATTCAACCTTGCTTTTTGTTTTGTCAGGCTTGGATTAATCCTAGTGCGCTTAATTGCGTTACATCTGCACACAGATGTTTCGCTGGTGTCATCTAGCGCTATTTTTCTTCACCCTTGTGGTAATTTATAAGGTATTGAAAACGTTTCACCTAGTACAGTCAAAACCTAATGGATAAGATGATTTGGGAAATTTTTCGATTTTTCTCACACCAAATTTGGTATAATAAATAAACTGTAATGAAATAGAAGAAAATTAATAAATATGTTTATCATTGATAGATTAAATATTAATGATAAATACTTATTCTTTTTATTTAAAGTTTTGTTGATGCATTTCGGATGTATCCTTACTTTAGAACTATTACGTACTCATTGCAGTGCTAATTCTGAAAGCAGAGTCTACAAGATTTGGATGAAGGCATTAAATAGTTGGCAACAAGATCTGTATATTGTATTGACTCTGTACGCAACGTCATAGTTATTCTTGAGACTGTTTAAGACTGGACCTAAGTGGGTAAGAAAGGAGTTCATTAACCTATATATTAAAAAAACCTATCAATTAAAAAACTGATAAAACCTAATAAAAATCAGTCTATCCGCCCTACTTGCCTTCTTTTTTTTTGTCATTATGTATTAGACTGACATTTTACCCTTAGGTTTTCACCCCGATGGCTTTCAAAGTTCCTATGTTAAGTCTTATGGAGAGGTTTTATATGATGAAATGAATACGAGTACGTAACTTAATACGTTCATTAACCGATTTGCGAGGTCTCTTACAACTCGACTGATTGGCGTTTGGTCAAACGCACAAACCGATTGTTTTGAAATTCGATATGACCCGCACGAATTCGGTCGACCGAAATTATAGTACGCGATTGTTTGAAATTCACACTTTATAAAGCCCAAAAGACGTTTGTGAAAGATCTTTTCCTTTTATTTCGGTTTCAATATGGCGGCTTCTGATTTAACGATGGCGAGTGTATGCAGTTTTGACCAAACGCACTGACGATTGTTTTGAAATTTGGTAGAAGATACCTTGTATAAAGTATATTACGCCCGTACGACATATGCGTAATATTTTTTCCCATTTTTTTCCGCTTCAATATGGCTGCCTCTGATTTAACGATGGAGAGTGCAGTTTAGATCAAACGCACTGACCGATTGTTTTGAAATTTAGTACGAAGGTATAAAGTCCGAAAGACGCATATTTAAGACATATTTCCAATTTACTTTTCCATTTCCCGTTTTTCCCGTTCGCTGTTTCAAAACGGCGTGCTCTGATTTAACGTTGAGAGTGTAGCACTGGTTATTTCCTGTAATACTGGCTGAACGGCAAAACCTATTATAATATTGACTGCATCAGAGAACGTGCCTACAATTACAGTTTAATTGACGGTAATCATTATGAACTATGTCGTGGAGCGCTCTACATACTAATTAAGACTAAACTGTGAGGGCTACTGTTAATAGTAATAATAATATAAATATAAAAAATGGTACACAATACGTCAGTATACTACTGACATACGAAAGATTTGAAGTCCCATTTTTTTCACCATTCAAACACACGTAGAAATACATTCTCTCACACATTCATTCTTTACTGTCAGAAACTTTGAACTCGTTCAGGTCTAGTCCCTCTCCCATTTATAGGGCAGAAACTCCCCTACAGAGTAGACGGCTAAAAACAAAAACCGACTCTTAAGAGTAGCTCTTAATGCCTGATACTTTGGAGCTCTTTTTATTTCCTCTGGAAGCCTGTTGAAAAATACAACACCTGCTTGTGACGACAGACGTTCTTATACTCCTGTCCTGTGTTGGTCCGTTCTGTAGTTCTCCCTGCCTCTGGTGTTGTGCGCATGTGTCTTGTCCTCGAGTTAAGGTATATTTTCTCAAGCAAAATAATATTTCCAGTACGTAGAGGCAGGGCTTACACGATTCTTTCTGCTTCAGCTTTGCGATCAGTCTAATTGCTTTTTTTGTAGTCTGAATAATCTTGTAAATTCAATACGTGAACAGCCTCCATGTAGTATTATCCCATATGACATGTATACATATGACAATAGGTCATTAGAAGAATTTTATTTGGACAGAATTTTGACAATTTTCTCAGAACAAAAAAATTCTGTTATTGAACTAAAAATAAAAATCTTGTATCATGTTTTCTCTTCCTTTTATTATTTTAATTACGATAATTTGTTCGAAAACACGACCAATTAGGCCTAAAATAGCTAGTTTTTAACAACATAACCTAAAACTTATTACAGCCTATCAGCTGTTCAATTAAATCAGCTGATCGTTACAAATTAATATAAAACAACTGATATTTTACTATAACATTACTGGTTTTGAACAACATAACCTAAAACTTATTATAGCCTATAAGCTGTTCAACGAAATCAGCTGATCGTTACGAATTAATATAAAACAACTGATCTTTCAATATAACTACAAACAATTAAATTAACGATTCATATCAAATAGGCCCTACTAAAATCGGTCAAATTTCTTCGTAGTTTCCGTAGTGTAGTGGTTATCGCGTATGCCTCACTCGAGTAAAGTCCCCGGTTCGGTTCCGGTGGAATCTGAAATTTTTAAATTAATTTAATGTGAGACTTGCTACGCGTAAAATATACTTTTTTATATCAATATAAACATGTTCTTCGCAGCATGCGTCCCGCAAAATCCAACATTACAACCAGCCCTAAAACACGATATATGTTAAAAGCCAAAGGCTACTTCTGCGCAAATATTATCTAGTACTAATAACATTTGTTCTTTGTACTACTGGTTAGGTTCACCTCGGAATGCAGCTCATCTAAAAGTTTCGTCTACGTATTTGTTTGTTTTTCGTATACTTTCTCCATGGGAGATTCTTTCTATGTTCGAATAGTTTTTTTTAAAGCTAATTACTAATATTTAACAAGTCAAAGTAAGGAAGTTACCCAAGGAAGCGTGTTTTTACAAAACCCATTTGAGCGTAGCGACTGAATCTGCGGTCTGCAGTAACGGGCGTATCATCAATTCGCCATCGTAATCATATATAAGCAGCGGTACTATACAATCGATATTCAGTAGTCAATCTATTCACAATGAGACTACAGGACTTTCTAGCGCAAGTAAGTCGATCAGCTGTTTTACTTTTATTAAGTGAACTTAAAAGTTAATTTGCTTCTAAATTTTGTAGCTGTATTTTTGTATAGCCTATTTTAATATTTTCAAATTATATTTTTAAAAAATAGGCAGTCGCGGGACTGGCCGACAGAAGTGACTACTTCTTTTGGCATGCCTGACTGTAATTTTTTGCTATTGTGATTTAATTATTTTTATAAAAAATTTAGATGCATGCAGGAAGGTGTTTAATGGTCTAAGTATAATATTTGTGATTCTGGAATTCAAAAATTGGTATACGTCATATTCGTTTAACTACACAAATTTAAAACAATACACATTTTTAAATTAAAAAAAAAATAAACTCATTAAAATTTGACATATGTTTTTTACTTCTTGTATTTATATATACAAATTCATATATATATATATATATATATATATATATATATATATATATATAAATTCAAAATGTAAATTATATACACAAATAAACATAGCATCATTTGAAATGATATTGAAGAAACAGCGGCTGTGCGAGATCAACTGTTTAGAAGTAGTCATTTAAAGTCTACATATATATAAAATTGTAAATTTTCCCTATACAAAAATGTATATAGTCAGGCCTGCCAATAGCACTATTCACTTCAAAAAATTAATTACTCGGTTACAAAGAGCTTTAAATGAGTTTTAATTTGCCCTAAAACGGCATGAATGTTTTTACTATCTTGGCGTTAAGAGATCATTCCAAATTCGTTGAACGATAGTCTTCAAAATCGGAAAATATTTGTATCCCTATTGTTTGAACTAAATATGACTACTAAAATAACAATGTAAGGTTTTAACCTTCCAGTTCAAAGAGCAAATTTCCCTTGAAAATGAGCCATCGGAGCGGCCACCGTGGTAAAATCGAAGTGACCTTGATATTAGCACCGTTCCTGAATTTTTGAAGAGATTCATAAGTTTGGTTCAATTTAATTCAAACCCATCAAAAAATACATTTTTGTAATTATTTAACAAGTTTTGTAGTGTACACAAAAACTGACGCTCTGCCTTTCATAGCGCCATACGCTTTATATTTGTTGGCGCGTTTTGGAATACTACCATTTTCAAAACTTATTAATATACTCCATACTATTTGAGTACGTTAATATGTTTTGAAAATGAAAGTATTCCGAAACGCGTCAACAAATATAAAGTGTTTGAAGCTATGAAAGGCTAGGAGATACGTACTCTACAAAATCACAACATTCCTCGTGGAAAAAAACAAGTTTTTTACCCAACAATTATGTTTAAACTGTTTCAAAATAGCGGCCATTGCAAATAATAACTCGTAATCCTTTATTAAAAATACTATCTAACGTACGAGCATAACCAACATTAAAATCTCTATAAATTAACTTTTAAAATCTCAACCTTCATGTTTCGTTTTTGAGAATTTCAAATGCTGATTTATTCAGATTTAAACGCTGATTATGACTATCAAGCAGATTGTAAAAAAGATAAAAAACATATAATTTTTGTTTTTGAAATTCGCTTTCATTATACCAGCTGCGTTCAATGATTATTTATTAATTCACAGCTGCGAACATAGTGAGCAGGATTACTCCATTACTGAGATAGTTTCTCAAAATAAATATTCTATAAAAAAATGTTAGGGGAGGGAATAAACATGTTATCAAACCTTATGCTCAGATCGTCCCTATAAGAAAATGTTCTATAAATAAATTCAGTTTATTCAAGCAATTACCGCACGTTACAGACCTTGCTGGTGAGTATAGCGGTGCTGAGGACAGCCACCGGGGCTCAGGACAACTACCCCGGGCAGAAAAGGGTGCCAAAACAAATTCATTCAAACGGTGAGTTCAGTTATATGTTACAAAAACGTTACCCTAACCTATCACATTAAATTAAATTTACGCATTAAAAATTAATTAAATTAATAATCACAAAAAAAAATTGGATTTTTGTTAAAAACACAATTTCGGAAGCAATGAACCAAAAATCTAGAAAGCGATGATGAGGAAGATTTAAAAGTCTAATTTAATTTCATAATTTTGGCTATAAAAGAGAATTTATGACACAACTTTGAATAATTTTAAACAAGCAATCTTTTTAAGTATGTCCTTTTCTGAAACCGTTCCAATGGTTTTGATAAAATGTTGGAATATCCCATTTTCTGGTGCAAAAAAATCGATTTAGGTGGGTCTTGTCTTTGAAAAAATTCGTTTTAATTAGAAAAAATACGTTTAGCACTGACCAGATAATATATAAAATATAATGAAAATTATAAAACCAATGCAGTATTGTTCAATCAGGTGATTCTGTGTTATAATTCTAGGTGTCAATTAAATTTCTCAAAATTGAATTTTTTGCTTTTGTTATTTTAAGGCGAAAAGCACATTGTGGCTATTATCGCCTCCCTAAATGTAAGTGCGAGTGTAAAGTGTTAAAGTCGTAAGTGTTGTGTTGTAAGTGTAAGTGTGTGTTAAACTCGGGTACCGCGAGGGACGTCTAAATCCTTTCAATAGGTGCAGCTAGTCTGCACCCCCTGCGGGGTCTCAAAATTGAATTCGTGTTATTAAAAGAAAATTGTTGACTTATTTAATACGATAGGAATACAATCTACATAGATGTATAAACATAAAACACATTGATGTATAACATAAAATACGTATTACGTCTATACGTCTATACGTCTATACACCTACATAGACGTAAAACACCAACATAAAATATCAACAGCTGCGATTGGTCACCAAGTAATAATTTGAAGAAAATACGGCCTCCGAGATTAAACTAAAGAACTTTAACACTAATTATTATTTTCGTTTTACTAATGTAAACTTTCTTTTATTTTAAACAAGCTGAAGTACACAGCGTTTCGCGATGTACCGGGCAACTCAGATGTAAACAATAATTGTCGCTTTACTGTAGCTTCAACAAAAAGCATGCACAATTTCTGCAAAGAATACCGAATTTCTGCTTTAAAGTGTGAACAATTTACTGTGGTAGTTTTACAAAATTTGATCTAAGGGCTGCCTAATTTTTCACTAATTTAAACGTTAAGTTTTCAAAATTTCGTCAAGAAGTACAACATTTCTGCTTTAAGCAGTGAGGAAAGGATAGGGTGTTTTCGAAAACTTATGTAGATCTATTTCATCTTGTTTGAAGTCAACTGTGCAAAATTTCTGTAATAAAAAAAATTCTGTTTAAAGGAGTGGGAAAGCAAAATAAAGTGAGTTTTCGAAATCTTGTCTGAGTAACCTGATTTTCCTTTTATTTGAATAGCCAATTATGCAAAATTCAATCATGAATTACAAAAATTCTGCTTTAAAGACTGGGAAAGTTAGATAGGGTAGTTTTTAAAAACATTAATGTAGATAACTTACCTTTATTTCCAAGTTCATGTATATAGAATTTCATTAAGAAATATAAAAACTTTTCTTTAAGATACGGGACAGTGAGAAAATGTTTTTTTTAAAATCTTATATGCATAATGACTTACCTTTTATGAAAGTAAAATGTGCACAATGTCATCAATCTCTGAATTAAACCGTAGATTTGTATAAAAAACAAACACACAGACAATCTTCTTTGAACATAGAAGATATACAATGATTGACTTTATTATCTTTTTATAAAACTAAAAATTTGGCTATAATTTGAAAAGCTTACTTGAGAAATTACGCTTTTTATATCTTGCCGTTTTAACATGTATCATGTTTTCGAGGTGGTTGTGAAATATTTTGGATGATGCGAGAGCATATCCATTTATATTTATAAATGGAGAGAGCATAAATTTATATTGATATATAATAATATATTTTGCGAGTCGAAAGTCTCATATTAAATTAATTATAATTAAAATTTCCTGTGTTTCCACCCGGTATCGAACCGGGGACCTTGCGTGAGTGAGGGGCACTTGATAACGACTACACTACGGAAACTACGAAGAAGTTCGACAGATGCAAATATATGAAATGAACCGTCGATTTAATTCTTATATATATATAATAGTAAAAGATCGGTTGTTTTATAATAATTCGTAACGATCAGCTGATTTCGTTGAACAGCTGATAGGCTGTAATAAGTTTCAGGTTACGTTGATGAAAACTAGCTATGTGTAATTTGTAGTGTTTTCGAACAAATTATCGTAATTAAAATTAAAAAAAGAGAAAACATTATACATGATTTTTATTTTTGTTTCAATAACATATTTTTTTTCTGACAGTTTTTTATTCATAATTTTCTAATAGATCGTCAAACGTTTTGCTTAAGTTTAAGAATCGCATTAAAAAAACAATAAATATTTTGTCAGAAAGTTTGTACAACTTTTCTTACGACGCTTGTTTTAATTATTATTTTTAAATATTTATTAAGAAATTATTAAAGAATAATTGTTTGTTTTTATAGTCACAAACATAAATAATGAGAAGTACTTTTGCATTTAAAATGTATTGCAGCCAAAGTCGTAGATACTGAAGAGGACCACAAATCTGCCGAAACGCACTTCGGAGGAGGAGGAGGAGGTGGTGGGCATGGAAAATATTTTATGTAAGTCTAGAAATCAACTTAAACATTTTATTTAAAAGGTACATCTATATCTATAAAATCAAATCAATGTATATTTGTCCGGAACCGAAATTTAAACACTGCTCAGATTGTCATAAAATTTTGCATACGTACACTTTAGATACTGAACCAGATTTTTTGCTATCTCAGTCGTCAAATCGAAGAAATAATTGTTTAATTGTGGCATTTATTATTACAATGCAATTGCATACGGGCAGGCCGGCAGACGTTTACAGTGCCGTTTGGTCTGCATGAATGTGTTCATAGACCATTCCATTATGCAATGTTCAATTTTTTTTTTACATTAACGATTCGTGTTAAACATGAATTTGTCTAAGTGAAAATTACTTAAAAACCTCAAAGACACCGAAATTACAAATTTATTTCCAGTTATTGCATTTCTAATTACGATCGCTTTTTTTACAAGTTAAAGTTTTCTAAAATAAATTTATAAATGTTGGCTTTTCCAATCAGGGACACTTACATGGTCGAAGTAGGACCGAAGCAGGTTGAGTTCGGTCATGTTTGCGAAAATCCAGACGAATGGGAGCAACGTTACGAGAGGAAAGACGAAGAGAACAAACGTTATCAGGGCAAGGTAGATTGTTTGTCAATCTAGGTGGCTGTGACTGATGCTTTCTTAACGCCACGTGATCACTTTAACATTGGTTTGCATAAGGCACTGGCGGTCTTGATAAACTTTAACACCAACTTTTATTGTTAAGTATTTCAGGTTTGGTACAACGAACAGAGGATTTGATCACAATTTCAACTTTCGAATTTTCAAAAAGTGTTTTTCAAGAAGTTCGTTGGGTTAATATGGGCGAAATAAATACAGTGTGTTTACTGCCTCACTTCGTTTATCGTTATCGAAACACATCATTGTTGTGGTAGGACCTTAAGAATCGCATAGGGACCTTCCTTAAAACTGTTTATAAACTTTAAAAAATATTTTTAAAACACCGCCACGCGGTCTGAATCGCGTTCTATCAGCAGTGTTGTCAATCTCAACCGTAATAATTACCCATAGTCAGACATAAAATCCTGCAATTACCTGCAAATTACCAAGGTTGACACGAGTGTGTGTGTGTGTATGCGAGAAGTTGAAAGGTTTTCGAATTTAAGTACCAATACTAAGGCGGTGGCAGCACTTTCACAACCACCTCTACACCAAAATTGTTATTTTTCTCAATTCATTTATGACATGAACGTGAAAAGAGAGATTCGTTCGCGATCCTAGCAATGTTGTTTGTTTTCACGAAACCTAAAATTTCCCCACAAACACCCTTAACTCCAAACTTCCTCTCAATCTTTAAAAATTGAACTGTTTGTTGAAATTTTATTCTAAAAGAACTGTTTTTTTCGTAATTATCGTTGTAAATTCTACTAATTATTTCATTTAGACCGGATCAGCACGGGTACCTTCTGCCAGTTTGCAATAAAACCTACGATGTATGTAAAAGTAAGCAGTAAAATAATATTTTCAAAACTGAAGTTCTGAAAATGACCTGACTGAGAAACAAAAAACGCGAACCGGCATTGATCGCATGTAAAGATTGCTTTGAATACAAATGAGCCACAGAGTACAAAATATATCAACACTTATAATGCAAGTAAAGTAACTTCTCATGGTAAGACTTTTCTTTTTAGTATTGCATATCTCGGTGATACCAAAATTACCCACTATTACCCGCTTTTCTTTCATTACTCGCTTGAGTACCCTCAAGCCTCAAAATTACCTTAAAATCGGGTAATTACCTGCCAATTGGTACGCTTATCATAGGTCAGGAAAACACGCACTAGTCGATTTACGATAAAAGGGAAAAAAGTAAATTCCCTAAAATATCTACAGTACAGCTACGCAAAATTGCAATACAGTATGCAAAGAGACACCTTACAAGTATATCTGCAGTAGTGGATGTACGATAAAAGGGAAAAGTAAATTCCCTCAACTAACTACAATACAGTCAGAGGTATGCAG
This sequence comes from Callitettix versicolor, assembly GCA_022606455.1. Lineage (NCBI taxonomy): Eukaryota > Metazoa > Arthropoda > Insecta > Hemiptera > Cercopidae > Callitettix > Callitettix versicolor. The sequence goes on from CM040185.1 coordinate 66,616,048, forward strand.
AGTGAAACCTTATAGGTAACCCTGCAGTAGTAGATGTACGATAAAAGGGAAAAAGTAAATTCCCTCATCTAACTACAGTACAACTACATGTACGCATTGCTTATAATTTAATGCCTGCTTTTCAAACTATCGCAGCAAATTAACATAGGCCTAATTACTAAAGCTTAAAACGTTACAGGCTGTTTGGCGTGCAAACTGGAATAACAAATCACCCACCTTGCACTGAGGTATCCACAAATTTCCCAAACACTTCAGCAAGCTGCATGTAGTTTAACTTGGGCGCACTGTAACTAAGTCCTCATCTGCAATCGTAATTCATAAAATTAGTCAACAAAAAACAGCTATCAGAATAATAATCATCAGCTGATTGTTTAGCCAACACAATGTTTATTTTAACAGTTGCTAATTTGAATCGCTTCATTGGTAAAACTGTATGCGTACAGAAGGCTCACCGGTATTGGGGAGTTGTTAACTGGGTTTACAGTTCAGATTTAGAACAGAAGATCGCGCAGTGTACATCATATGCCGATTTGTTACAACAGTGTTGCCAATTAGTTTACGCTGTTTACATTTACGTTTAGTACGGATGTAGTAACACAACAGCTTCCCCCCCCCGTACAGATGAAGAATAGGCGATTTGGCAATGCTGCTCAATGCGTTCCATGAATCCTGAAATTCGCGTTCCCACAGTCTTTTACTGTATTTAATAATTTATTATTCAATAACTTGAACATGTAGTACTATTTCTATCAATTAGTGAATTTCAATTGGAGCGCCCGTTGTGGTAAAACCGGAACCTTGAAATTAGTGCCTTGTAAATCACTTTTTTGACGAGCACACTCTTTTTTTAAAAATATTAACACTGTCATTTTTGTTCGATTTGATACAAACTAGGTGCGGGGACTCAGTGGTCGATGTGACTAAAACACTGGTCAGTATGTTGCGTCTATGAAATGCGCACTTTAGGTTCTTAATTCTAGCCGCAGTTACTCCCGGCATAACTAGCATAAACCATGGACGTTAAGTAACAAAAAGAACTAAATACAAAAATCATTTTTAAATAACTAGTTTTACCTTCGAAGGTAAACAAATCTTCGACTAGTTTGTTACCTAGCGAAATCCGAAATTCAAAACGGCGGACATCCCAATTATTAAACAAATTATAACTTTTATAACTTATGCCTTTTTGATAATCTGATTTCACCCTCGTAATTAGCGTTAAAAATACATAAATGAGCATTTAATTTTTTTTTAAATCCATTTAAAATGAATTTATCGGCAGCCAGGTTCCGTTTTTGTATTTGCAATGTAATTTTGAAGTTTAAAATGCTAATTTATGCTGATAATGACGGTGAAATCTGATTTTCAAATGACTCTAAAACAGAAAACTGAAGACGTCTCGGTGCCGCAAGTATTTTAAAATGCTTTGTAATTTACGAATTCTTTAACCGTATCGTTTGGCGCGAAGTGTTATTGGTTCCAAAAGTAAAAAAATTAGAATAGAAACTTACACTAGGTAAATAAAAGACATTATTAAATCCCTGACCTGGATAGCAGAATTAAATATTATTATTAGCTATAAGTGCAAAAGTTCATAAGTCACATTTATTACTGCACTTTGGTCGTGAACGCTCCGAACTGGGACCGAAGTATCGCCCACACGTCCCCCGACAAGCTTACTAACACATCGGTACTAACAAATTTTCATTTGCGAACATTGGCTTTAAGGCTCACAAGCTTTCTTCCTGTACCCTTGCTTTGCATGACCGCTGCATGGTGTCCGCAGGTACCAGCACATCCCTCACGACGACCACTATGAGTTTGGATTCCGCAGAGGTAACGAGCACCACTTCAAGGAGCGTTACGAGAAGGCCGCACCACATCAAGGTCACTTCAAGACGAAAGTAAGACACGTTTCATTATAAAATTGTTCGGGTTTATTGGAACATTGTTTGTTATTGGTTCATTTATATAACAAAGAATGATAAAAGCCCTTATTTAAACGCGACAGTTTCATTCAACTATAACGCATAAACTTAAGTGAATTTATAGGAACATCGTTATTATTACAAATTTCTTCAAAGCTTATACTAAGATATCCAAAAAACTAAAGTTAATTATTTTGTTAAGTTTAATTTATTCAAAAATGTTATAATGATTGTAAACTGGTGTAACAAATACTGTATAGTAATTTATTTGAATATAAAAGTCCTTGTGTGTATTTGTTTTACAAATCTATCGTTGTTAAATCTAGTTTTTATGACAAGATCATTGAAAAACGTACTTTTTTTTTATTCTCGATCTGGGGATTTTTTTTGTATAGTTAAATTCCCAATCATCATCGGGTAGGCCGGTTGGCCACCAAATGTGGAGCACAGTTGCGCTGAGTGAAGCAGACTACGCATTCAAAACCTAACCTATTGTTTGTAATGTGTGGGGCCACTGAAAGCTAACCGTGCGAGCTTGACTCAGCTCGGCTACGTTAAGATTTCAGTGGCCACACTTACGTTAAAAACAATAGGTTAGGTTTTGAATGCGTAGTCCACTTCGCTCCACATTTGGTGGCCACCTGTTCTTATTGTTTTTGAGGTATTTGATTTAGAAAAGTACGTTTAAATTTTTTAAAACGTTTTTCAGAAAGTACGATAACAGAACCTCAAACTTAAAAATTTGTTATTGCGTTTTTTAAATTTCCGGTGAAAATTAGTCCGAAAACGGAAGGTGTAGATGAAGAAGAAATATCTTTAAACAAAGGTCCGTGGTGTCGATACCGACGGGTTCAAAGACGTCGTTTTCGTCAAAAACGTCCACCAAAATCGCCCATCAAAAACGACTTCAAGTACTTTGAAAATACCTTTAAAGTTTTGTAATAAACGTATTTTGATCAGCTTGAAATCTGTTCAGACATTTATTCAGTTTATCGGTTTTATAGATTGTGACTTAATTTTTATAACTCAGATGTTATTAAAATACTAAGGAGATTTGCGTCCTATGGGCTAAATAACGCTGTCTAAGCCTATACTGAACACGTTTTTAATTAAAACACAATTAATTACAATAATCACTACAGTTGTTTCTATTCTCAAATACATACGTTTTTCAATATTAACAATTATTGTAACTGTCATAAAATATTGTACACATACACTTTAGATACTGCAGTAAAGCTACATATGGGCTTACAGTGCCTTCAATGTTCTGCCTGTATAACTAATCGAACAACATTTTATACACTTTATTCGATTTTACATAACCTGAAATGTTTCATTGACGTTGACGATACATTTCGAAATGCAGTAGCGGAGTTACTATTAGTCTTTTATTACGTTTAAAATTCAAATTCACCTATAGAATTTAAATTAACTAGAATTTGGACAGATATAACGTATTGCATAAAAGTAAAACGTATTAAAAATATTTCAAATTTCTTACGGATATAATCAAATTTCATTTTTATAATACGACATATTTCTGTATGTAGGCACGATGGGGTGACAAACATGGAGGATATGGAGAACACTATTGGGACTACAATCATGGAGGTCACGGCCATGGAGTAAGTATAATATTGTGTTTTAGAAAATTTAATGTGCAAGTTTTATTATTTTCCCCAGAAAGTTAATACAGTCTAATGACGTTATTTGAAGTATTCTCAAAGATAATGCATTCAATCAAATGACAAACATAAGATTCAGACCCGTGACCATGAAAAGAGATCCTGAGCTATAGATTTTTGAGGAATCGCGTAATATGTAGATATAAACGGTATGTATGTTTGTCTGTTAGCATGTTCTCGTTCACGGTTTTGGTCCGATTTCTTTCAAACTTACCATAAACATTGGTTAAGTTAATAGCTTGGACAAATTATTTCGTCAACCAGCCACAATTCGCTCAACAGTTTCAAAATGGCAGAAGTTTTAAATCTTTAAGAATCCGTAACTTTTTTGTTTTAAATATTTTTGAAAATTCGATTTCACCATCGTAATCAGCATTCAGAATTGCGTAAATTAGTATTTTCTATGTTTCAATGTCCGTTGGAATTTAAAAAAATTTAATTTAACGGCGGTCAGGGTTCATTTTTGTATATTTAGTGTAATTTGACAATTAAAATGCATACTTAAAACGTGTATATTTTAATGCTGATAATGATGGTAAAATGATAATTTCAAAAACCAGGTAAGATAAGGCGAAATACTTTTAGGAAATTTGCTTTTATCACACCATCGAGAAAGATTGTACCACTTTTCAGCAATCTAGCGCAAAACTGTTTCAGGAAAATATGGTGCAATAACCACTTAAAGGTTGTTTTTAACTCTTTCTTAGTGCAACTTTAGTATTTAAGTATAACATTTTGTGCAGAATTTTAACTCTAAAGCTTTTTTGTTAGGCTTTTTTAGTTCTTGAAGTACAGTGACCAGTAAATGAGAAAGTGGGTTTTAGCTTATAATATATAGATAGATAAATGTGCATATTAATCAATGTCCTAAAAATCGATTTACGTTTCAGGATGCAGATGGCGGAGGTAGCAGTGACGAAGGAGGCGATGTAAGTAAAGTAACTCATACACATTTTCTCATATTTAATTGTATCCTTAAAAAAGCCCGATTCAGATATCTTCTACTTGTTATAAACCAACTAGATCTACATGTCAAATTTCATTAAAATCTTCTTCTTTTCGCCTTAAAACGTTCTCACGCGTCTTCCGATTCCTAGTTTCCATTTTTTTCTGTCTTTTCATAGATTTTGATCTAATCCCTCTCTCTTGCTTCTCCCTCAATTTTTTCTCTCCAACTAAGCCTCAACTTTCCTCTTTTCCTGCGACCATGTGGTTTCCATTTTAGAATCGGTTTGGCAAGTCGATTTCCGTCCATGCTTTGAACATGATCAAACCATTCTTTGTTTTGATGTCGTCTACAATTGTGTTCTTCACATCCATGATTTCACGGATTCTTAATTTTTTTTTCCCCGTTTGGACCGACCTTAGTCCACTTCTGTAGCTTCGAGACATTTTTCTGATTTTTTTTTTGTCTCAGTGACCATACTTCGCTTCCATATAAGATTATACTTTGTATAGCTGTGCTGTATATTCTATATTTACTTATTTTCGATATTTGTTGACCCCATATGATGCTGTTCTGTATCCTTATTGCTCTTCTGCCCAAGGTGTTTTGTTCTTTTATCGCTATGTCTAAGAGTCCATCACTCAAATGTAATCATTTGATTTTACCCTCTGTTCCACCAACAAAACACTCACGCATCAAAACATCGATATATTTTTTTTCACATCGGTAGAGTGTAACGACGTTAACCATCGATGTTTTTCAATCGATGCACATCCTTGGGAAGGAGCCAAAATTGTCTATATTCGTAACATTTCGTCCGTCTCCGGCTATCTTCGAGTAGTTTACCACGCGATAGTTCGTCCAACAGGAAGCTGGTCAGAAATCGAACTGAACTGATTTTTTAATCGAAAAGTCGAAAAAAGTAAAGCTTGCCGACAAGTGGATGAAACCTAATGCCGCGTCTTGACTTGCCTTTACAGACATTCAGTTTATCAGGTCACGCTACAAATTCATCAGCAAGCACAACGTCTCGCAGCACAGCAAACTACTGAGCATAATGCCTCCTAAGCCACGTAGGTCGTTCCAATAGCTCATTTTCTAATGAGGAATTCGCTAATAAAGAAGCTGAGCGCATACACGACTGAACCGGTAGACGCCGGATTATAGTTTCATAAGAAAGTCGGGAATTATGTAAGCCAATTAAATATCTAGTACAGTACAAAACCAGCAGCAATGTATCGATAAAAGCGTGAAATGATTTGGCTAATCGATTATTCGATGATGCAACGGTTATGCAAAAGGAAAAGCAAGGACGATATTATTTGTGGACTTTGTTTACAATGGGATGTCCGAACGTTGACTGACAAATATTCTCAGCTCGAAGTGTAATCAGGCAAAACTGTGGCAAGAAAAGACGGTTTTAGGCTACAGCGATATCCAATAATGTTATACTTGAACTAATGTTCTTCTCATTGGGATATGAGCAACGAAGTGGTCATCATAGTAACACTTAGACCCGGAATCGTTAAATTAGTACGCAGTTCGTGAACTTTATATTACGTTTTAAAATAAAGTTAAAATATCTTTTACACATACATTATTTTGGTCCCTTAAAGAATTGGAAAATGTGAGTTACATTGAAAATCGACATACCATTTGTTCGTTACAACATTGTTTTGTTACAAAAACTTCAGACTTGGATCGAGAATCATCTCGAAGTTGCCAGAGAGGGTCTTCACTAAAAGTAGGAACAATGTTTCTAACAAGTTCGGTCAAATTTGATTCCAATTTGACAAAAGAATTGTAATGGTCTAAAAATAGAAACTTGATTTTTTTTGCGGTTAAAAAATTTTGTTTATACCTTTCACTATCATTCTAGCGTTCAAATGTGCTTAAAATAGCGTTTCTAATTTTCAAATTTTTGCGTTACCCAGCGAAACACATCCGATCGTTTCGGTTTTTTTAATAGGGGTTATTAAAAACACCAAATTTTTGTTATCTTTCACGATTTCGAAAATAAGATTTCAATCGTAAATATATATGTTAAAAGGCACATTTTAATGCCATCATAATCATATGATGGTGGACTCGATTGTCGAAAACAAGTAGCTGTGACCAATACGGTGGTCACGGTTTATTTTCTTATCTTTATTGCAAATTTTTTAAAAAAAAATATACGTTCATACGACAATATTAAAATTTTATTATCTTTTAAAAATTCGATTACATCACTTCAATGGCAGCTTTTATTTAAATTGTACCATGCTTTCTGAAGTTTGTATAATGACAAACTGTACTTACGAATTTCATTCGTTTTACTAAACTAATGATTTTTAAATATTTGTTTTCATTACGTACTTAATTATTGAAGTAAAAGATATTCACCAGCGAAAGATTAAATTTCTTACGATAAGTTACGATTATTTGCAATTTTTAACTGAACTACGTTGTGACGTCATTTCCATTTACATTGCATTTAGCATGATAGATTTACTACGCCAAGGTCACTCACTAAGATTGTATTCATGCGCGTTGTTACAATCTCATTCTGTACATTCATAGTTTATAATGAAAAAATGATGTCTGTTACAGCACGGCAGCCGTTATTTGTGAACTTTGCGATTTGCTTATTTTTGTCAGTTTAGGTTTGGATTACGATTGTGTTGTCGATTTCCTCATAAATCACGGCGTCTTTAAAAAACCGTCTTCGTGTTGGAAATGCAGCAATAGTTGTAAAATTGATAAAGAAACATTAGCGTTTCGTTGCAACCGGTGTGATTGTGTACGTCGCAAGCAAAAGGCTACGTTTTGTCCTTTCAATAAATCGGCTAGAAATGATTCATATTTTGAAAAAGACACACTTAACTTTATATATCTGTTTTAAACTAATTGTCGTACTTTAACACTTGAAACCACCACGTCAAACATTATTACAAGGAGAACTCAACGTCAGTAGCTATAAGGTATTTGATTAATTCTTTCATACAAAACTGTGTTAGTTCTCGCAATAATTTTTCATATAAAACCGTGTTAGTCGTTAACGCAATACTATTTTCATGCAAAACAAACCGTGTTCTCGAAATATCATTATATACAAAACCGCGCTAGTTCTCGCAATATTGCTTCTATACGAACCCGTGTTAATTATGATCTTAAGTTAATTTTAAAAAGAAATTTATATTGTTTTTATTATTAATTTCACGCATTTACTTATTCGTTTTCGTGATGAAAAACTAACTACCTACTTTCGCGAAGTAGTAATCTTAGGTTATGTATATTACTTTTATTTTCGATTTTTTTCTAACTTAAAGCAGTTTCTACACTTTTATATTTTGCATTATTACTGTTTGCATTGAATACAAACGGACTAGAAGTACAGCCACCATTATAAAAAGCGTGCACATTATCAGAGGCTAAGGTTCAAGTAATTGGACTATCTGCCGCTACGAACACTGCAAACTGCAAGGACAGGGTAAAAGACTTTTGATAAAGTAGACAGTACTATTATCTATTTAACTGTAGTTGAACACTCTATCGCAAGGAGGTGTTATTACTAGTAGGCTTACATTCTAGTAAGTGTTTTGGCGAAAAAAATACGGAAGTTGTTAAGTGACAAATCATATTTACCTCGACATTTTATGATTCCAGGGCGGATACAGCGAGCCAGTACCAGATTACCAGAAAGCGAAAACGAGAGACGACCGCGTGAAACGCCAACACACCGATGCTGACGCTGCGTCATCCACAGTTTCCGATTCTGGACCGGTACCTGGCCTCGTTTATGACGTAGAAAGCGGAACAGTTGTCAACGAAGCGACCGGACAACGTTATCTTTTAACGCCGATCAACTAACCTGTCAAAATCAGCTGCTTCGTATCAACATTGTTGTCACATTTTCACATCGGTGTGTTAAACTTACTTGAAACTACTGTCTCATTTTACTGGATTGTTACTTTCAGGATTGTGACCGGTTACAACCAGAATTAGGCCGGAAGGGTATTCTATAATCTTTTCTGATAACATTTGCCCAGTTATCTCAGTAAAGCTGATCACTATCCGCATAATAATTTCCTGTGACAATTAAAATGGTTAGTAGCACTGGAGTCGGGAGGCAAGATTAATCGCGCAAACAGTAGGAAACAAAGTGTACAAATGTTTTGATTAAACCTAGCGCGATCCATCGTGTACTTTTTTAAACGTTGGCGGATTATCACTAATATTATAGACTCTTAGTGCAAGGTAGGTTATGACAAAATTTGTCAACCGCACGTCCACAATATTTATATCTGTAAAGAAATACTGAACGAACTGGATAAGGTTTGTTGTAAACTATTAAAATACGTAAAGACAAACTATACCCGTCGCCACTAGAGATGTTCACTCAATAATGACCAGTAAGAAAGCAACGCAATGTTGCCAGATTTCAATTTCCAACGTTGAAGTTCCTTGGCTGTTGATGTAGATCCGTCTACACTACATGTGCTCACGTGACTCACTATGCAAACACAAGACATTAACCTTTTTATCTTACCTAACCTAACATAACCTAACGACCTAACTTAATATACGTGCATAACTAACCTTATATATAAATGACCTTGCTTGCTTACAAATATTTTTTGGCTTTAATTACATAACAATAAATACAGTTTAGTGTATGTATAACCAACCTAACCTAAATCAAACATAACACAACACAAATGCATAACTACATTGTTTATAAATAGCATTGCATGCTTGAAAATATTTTTTAGAGTAAATAGATAATTCTATAGTTTAGCTTATATAAAACTAACCTCACCTAACCTAACGTAACAAAAGTGCATAGCTAACCTTATTTACAGATTAACTTGCTTGCTTACAAATATTTTTTTGTTGTAAATATATAATAATAAATATGGTTATAAAACCAACCTAACCTAATCTAACACAACCTAACCTAGATATAATCTAACACAACATAGATGCATAATTAACTTTGTTCAATCCTTGCTTGGATCAGATAATAAACGGTTTAGCATTATACATAACTAACCTAGCCTAGGAAATTTGCATGGCTAACTATATATTTATACCTTACTTAAATGGTCAAACAGTATGCATAAATGATTTGACGTATATAACCTAACCTAACATAACGTAACCTAATTGATCTAATCTAACACAGTTGCATAGCTAACCCAGATTGCTTAAGAATAATAAATATAGTTTCGCGAATGTATAATTAACCTAACCTAACGTAAAACATATAGTGTTGCATGGACCGCTTCATCACTAAAATATTAGCTTAAGCTGAAGTAATATATTAACGTAACTGTCGCAACCTAATAGCTTGTATAAAAATAATATTCATTTTAACAGAACCTAACCTAAACCAATTATCCAAAACTTCTGTACTAGACTTGCATGACTAACTTAAGTAACTTTACAAACAGCTGATCTATACGGTTTTTCCGAACTTAAACAACTTAATTTAAATTTTTTATAATTTCATTAAAGACGTACTTTCTTATTTATAAACTATACTTAACATATTGCTTATCCACTTAACACTACTTAATTCTGCTGTTGAATTTCAAATTTAGACTTCTTGATATATTTAAAGCTTATCAGCTGGTCATATAGTAAGAACTTGCTGGTCGTTTGTAGTATGAACTTGCTAACCTAACCTAACCTAAGCTAATCTAACCAGACCTAGCCTAACCAAGCCTAATCTGGTATCGCAAAATAATTTCTTAAATAGTTTCAGTTGTAATATAGCTTGATATGTTTTTAAACATAATACTGTATTACATTTTCTGTTTTTGTTTTTTTTTTCATTTTATTTGATCCGTATTTATGTGATTGAATCGATGCAGCCTGGAAGATGAAAATAATACTCCTTAGACTTAGTTTTTGTATTGTTTTTATACGAACCAATTTTTTATATTTCAAGTGAATAAAGTGTGCTTTGTATTTCCATTGAGTGGTATAATAATTCTACCCACAACTCTGTTTACTATTTTGTTTTTTTACGTCCATACTTTATGCCAGATAGACTAATATAGACGAAAGATCAGCGTTAGCGGTAAAGGCAAAGTAACGGCAGTAACTTCGGCTCGAACGAAAAACCTTGAATTGTGCCGAAATAAGAACCTTGATTTCTATTAACAAAAAAGATTAAGATTTGGCCATAGGTAAATCAAAACTAAAACCTAACCTAACAATCATTAATCAGCGGTGGAACAAATTAGTAAGGCCGTCTACAAATGTCTATCGGGAGCGAGAAATCGCAGAGTAAGAAGAAAGAAAGGGGCAGGAAAGAAGCACCCAATTAAACCTAAAAGTAAAATACCACTAAGGGGTGAAACCTTGAGGGTGAGAAGTAACCCTTTCAGAGCTGAGATGGCAAGGCTAATGAGAACCATACTCTAAGAATCGAAGGCTTTCAACCAGGAGGAAACATGCGTATACTATAAGGAACGTATGAGGAAATTACAAATGCCGGTAGGAGGCAAAGGCATCCTTTCCACGATCCAGAGGACTTCTAGTAGAATGACTTTGTGGACTACTCAAACCAATTGAAGGCACCATTCTAGGGAACTAGAATCCATAGAAGATTCTTTGATCATGGTGCCACAGATCATAAAACTTCATAACCTCTAAAGAATCAGTCACTTAACTTAACCTAACCTTACCTAACCTAATCTTACCTAATCAAATATAACATTACTAACCTTACATAGTTCAACTTAACCAAATCTAAATTAACAAATCTAATCTAAAAAAGAATGAAATAAATAACAGTTAAGTTTTTTGAATCAGCAAAAGTAATTGGTTGATGAACGTTCCATCAAACTTTACTGTATTAACTTTACAAAAATCGCGGTACGCAGCTGTCTTGCTGACGTGATAGAAGCGAATTCCCAAAAGTGTTTTCCTGCATCTTACCGTTCTTTACAATCTGATTTCACCATCATAATTATCATTCAAATCTGCATTTAATAGCAATGAAAAGAAGAAAATGAACCTTGACCGCCATCAAAACATTTCTTAATTTCAAGGATTTTTAAAATTCAAAATACTAATTAAAGTAGCTCTTAACTACGATTGCGACGGTGGAATCAGTTTTTAAAAAAGAGATAGAAAGATAGAAGATAAGGATTTTAAAAGATTTTAAACGACCGCCATTTTGAAACTGTTGAACGGATTTTTCTGATTAACTAACAGGTCCAAGCTATTATCATAAACTATTTTTGTACCAAGTGTGAAACAAATCGGACTAAACTAATATAGCGAACGTGAGCGTGCTTAAACACACACACATCATTTCAAAGTCCCGGTCTTAATTATTATCTTGATGGCTCTTTTTTCCAATGGAAGTTCGCTAAAAAAGGAAGCTGCCTGGCTTTCAAACAGAGGAAGTCGATTCAATTTATAACAGTATTTCTTCAACTGTTGTTCAAACTCTGCGGTTTATCAGATGGCATTTCAAACGTTACTCATAAATGTGTTTATGACAATTAGAAACAACATCCGGCGTTGACAAATGTGGGCGAGCCAGAATCGATCCAGTGCAATCGATTTCTCTGATTGCACTTTTTGTCTGCACATTTCGAAAGTTGAAACTAAGCGAGCGCGTTAGTTTTTTTAATGGTTAATCGCTCCAACGCAAAAGGTAAAGAAAACATTGTTATAGTACAACAAAATTTGTATAGAACATTTTTTTTTTACAAATTTCATTGTACAAAGAACAGTATAAATGACAATATATACTTGCTCAAAGTCCGAAATCGAACTTCTTCAGAAATGGTGTGAGAATAACCTCGAAATGCGAGATAAGATTTTGGCGAAACCTTTGGGTCGAACGGAGTAATATATATATATATATATATATATATATATATATATATATATCCAATAAACCAACTTTGTAAACTAGATGTCAAAGTTTTAAAATCTAACATCAGTTAAGTTGCATGCGACCGGCATTTCTCTTGTGTAATGCGGTTTGCGTTTAAGGTGATGAAGGGGTTCCAGCAAAAAAATAGAATTACACAAGAGCATAATTACTGCAGTGCTTCATTCTTTAATCTTATCGAGGAATTTAAGTTGGAAAATAAGCTATTAGATCAACCGTTTATCAAGGTAAAACCCATACCCAGGACCATGAAATGAGTGAGATCCTGCTACTGGAAGCATTTCTGAATAGTCGTTATAAGCATGTGCGAATGCGTACACGTACATTTTTACGCAGAAATTCAATGGTGTGAAAAGTAACACAAACTGTCTCACATACATTAGAAACTATTTAAAAACAAAGCAAAACGTGTGTATAAATATTTCCTGGAGAAATCGAAGCTTTAAAAAAAATCAACAACGAAATCAGCTACTTTCTGAAAATTGATTTTGTGGAATAAAAGAAATATAAGGATTTTGATGATCAACGAATTTCTTCAACCTACTAAATCGATTTTTGTATCCGGAGTGTTCTGAGTGATTCTGAAGTCATAAACATTTCTTCGGCCTAATTCCATTAAATCTTGACGCGAAAATTGATTTCGGTAATATTGTGAACTAGTTCGTTATGCAACTAATCCAACCAAACGTTTCAAAATGGCGTCTACATAAATCCAAAAAAAAATCATTAAATTTTGTCTCACTAAATTTTTTTGAAATTTCATTTCACTATCGCATTTAGTAAAGGGTTGATTTTTGGAAATTTGTAAATGATAAATGCTTTGCAATTTTATTACTGATTATTATGGTAATAAGATTGTTAAGCATGTATTTAGAGTTCGTACGCGACTTGTTGCAAATGTAAACTATATATTAACAAGAATGGATCAGTTGACTTCTGTGTCGTCCGCACTGCCGTGACGCGGACTGTACCTCTTGTAGCGTACGATTTAAATGTCCTTTTGAAATGTATGTGGGGCTCACACATAAAAATTACTTTTGAATCGTAATTTTAAGTTTAACCGCACTGGAGATTTTTTTCAAAATAGGCTCTTTTTAATCTATAACTAAAAAAATATGTAAAATAACGAAAAATACCGACAAACGTTTTTTGTTTTGTGTTGAAACAAACTAGGTTTATACATTTTTAAGATTTTTCGGTCCTAACATGTCGAAATTAGAGAGAAGAAGAATGAAAACATGAATATTTAAAGAGATCGGGTGGCTCTATATGTGGAAGAATATTTGGACTCGTCATTTCGAGTTCCAGGTAATACCCCATACTAGGTAAAAAAAAATATAAAAATGTCTTTAATATGTTACCATTTAACTAGACATAAATATTTCTTATTGGAAACATTGATATTTTTGCTGGGTTCGGGCCGATACAAAGACCATTTTCGTACAATTTTATAGTGATATGTTGCATCGTTTAGGAGTATAAAACGTTACAGAGGGACGGACATTCACGTGGATTTATAGAACTCCATGGATTTGTCTACAGGTCCTAAAAACAGACATTCAATAGCGTGATATCATTTTGGAGGGGTATTCGCTTTTCCAACGTCAGCAAAAAAAAAAAAAAAACTGTCACCAGTAACCACTGAAGAAATATGCTACTGAAGCGGCAAATGTGGTAAGACTCAGATCACGGACCTTTAAATAAGCACCGATTCTGACTTCTAAATCACTTTTCGAGGAATCATGAAAATATGTATATACTCCCGCGCGCGCGTAGCGTATGTGTGTGTGTGTGTGTGTGTGTGTGTGTGTGTGTGTGTGTGTGTGTGTGTGTGTGTGTGTGTGTTTTAGTACGCTCACTTTCGCAATTTCAGTCCAAATTCATTCAAACTTTGGCACAAAAAGCGATTATTGTAATAGCTTCGACGAATTTGTCAAAAAGTAAACTTTATTCAGCAGTTTCAAAACGGCGTTCATTTCGAATAATTAAAAATTCATAACTTTTGTGTCTTAAATTGTTATTCAAAATCCGATTTCATTATCGTAATCGGCGTTAACAACTGCATAAATTAACGTTTTGAATTTTCAAAATTCGTTGAAATTAAGAAATTAAATTTTACAGCGGTCATTGTTTATTTTCGTATGTTCAAGTTAATTTGAAAGTTTAAAGTGTTAGTATATGCGGATTTTAATTCTGATTGTGATAGTGTGATCAGAATTTCAAACAAAGATAAGGAAAGTCGCTTCAATCACGTCAGCGAAACAGCTGCGTGCCACGATTATAACTTATTAAAAAATTACGTTAAAAGCTAATGGAGTTATCTTGTGTTTAAGTATTTAAGTAAGTGTTCAGCATTGGTGTTAAAACGTGCAACGGGACATGCTCGGACGAGTTCAGGGAATTTCATGAGCGTGTGTTGGCAGCCTTGGTGACTTTCAGTTTCATTCCCGATAATGGGCGGGCAGCGGTACACGAGAAAATAAAATATCGAATGAAGTAAGCGTTTATGGTTGAAAGTAAGCGCACTTAAAATGATATTAATAACAATAGCAGCACGCAGCCGTCTCGCTGACAAGATGGAAGGGATTTTTCAAAATAATAAACTAAATCCTGACCGTCACACATTTATTTTCGTATTTTAAATGGAATTTGCAAAGTTAAAATATGTAGTTTTAACGCTAATTGTAATGGTAGAGATATCTTTTTATATCTTCAAAAAAAGTGTCAAAAGAAAATGTTATAATTTTTTAAAGATTTAAGTTGACCGACATTTTGAAACCGTTGAACAGATCTTGCTGAGTAATAAAATTATTAACGCTTATAGAAATCGATTTTTTAAAAAGAATTTCAATAAATTCGGACCAGAATTATAAATGCTAGTTACAACTAAGAAATAGGTCTAAGTTCACTGCTTATTTCAAGGTATCACGTCTGGGTTTTAGCATGATAACCGCTTCAAATGTTCAGTTTTCCAAAAGAAAGTCGCTGAAAAAGGAAACCTGTCTTCATTTTGAAATCGGTTTTACAGGTCATAGTCACACTTTGTAACGTTGATTCCAGTTAATTATTAGCAACTATTCATTTGAAAATGATCCGATCTATTGTAGCAGCCGTCATTGTAAGACCCAGACCAGACTCACTCTTTCACAATTTAAGTCCAATTTGATTCAAACGACACAAAAATCGATTTTAGTAATAGCTTTGACTAGTTCGTTAAGAAACGAAAATCGTTCAGCAGTTTCAAAATGGCGGCTACTTCAAATCTTTAGAAATTCACAATTTTTTTGTTTTAAGTTTTTCTGAAAAACCTATTACACCGTCTTTAACAGCGTTAAAAACTGAATAAATTAGGGTTTTTAATTTTCAAAATCGGTTGAAAAATCAAATTAGATGGCGGTCAGAGTTCATTTTGTATTCTCAGTGTAACTTAAATGCTAGTATATACAGATTGTAAATGCTGATTATGATAGCGAAGTCAGAATTTCAAAACAAAGAGTGTGATGATGAAAAATACTTTAGGAAATTCGCGTTTATCACGTCAGCGAGACAGTTGCGGCCACGATAATTTTCATATATACTCAAAATTGTGAGCAAACTTTGTTGAATTAAGCAAACGTTTGTTTGCCAATCGGATAGTTTTGGCGAAGCAGCTAATCATATGTTTAATTCAAATATTTATTGGAAACCCGGGTTTTCAAAAATTTTTTGACCAAACAATTGGCGTATCATGAACATTTCAAAAGCGATTTTTCACGATTACCATACTTTCTCTACGAGTGCTTTGTAAGAAAATAAAACAAAACTGTGCGCGTTTAAATATATTAAGAACGGTAAATATTTTAAAGAACGGTAAACATGAAAATTGGCCCCACGAACCACCCTTTTTTTTAAGGTTTCACACAATTACGGTATTCCCATTGTGCTGAGGCTGAAAATCCCCAGACAACGTCCCCCCGTCCCCTTCGCATTACACGCAAAGAACCAACAGCCCTTTTTGATCACTTTTTGTTGTATGTAAAAGTTCTAATTG